>JAOWAW010101040.1:0-11200 GCA_028565695.1 Nicola tetela
CACACACACACACACACACACACACACACACACACACACACACACACACACACACACACACACACATGTAGATGCATGCACCCTGAATTTTACAACTAAACCCTGAGCATCCTAGTTTTGAGGCACAAAATACGGTCTATCTGACAAGAACAGACATGCATAGAAAATTTCATTGAATACGCACAAAAGAACATCAATGTTAAGTCTAGGTATCTAACAGCAAAAGGACCTCTAACATGGTCCTCACCATACGCACATGTACATTGCACACACAACAATCAACGACCACAAAGCACAACTCTCAGTTAACAACAGTAGAAAGGCTGGTCAAGTCAACAATATGACAGACTCATGTCTGGAGAAAACCACACCTAAAATGAGAGAAGTACTATGGAAGTCATCTCTAGGATATACTGGTGCATTTACAAACTGGGGCTCCGAAACAAGCTGGCAGTATCACTACATCATCCAGTGGTGATGCCATAGCAACAAAGAGTGTGACCATGACATGAATTCTTGTACTTACTGTTGCTGATGGAAACCAATCTTGAAGATCGCCAACACACCGCACGACCTCATCAAAGAGGACAAACTCAAATACTAGCGAGGTTGACTTGCGAGATCCTTCGCCCAGAAAGAACTGCCAGCCAGGATTGGCGAGTGAGCCACATCCTGAGAATGTCACAACGTTGCTCTCAATCGCTACATGATACGATGGCACCATGTCATCCCTCCACATCCTGAAAGAAAAGAAAAAAGAACCAAGTTGATGAGTTTGACCTACAAACATCAAGAGAAATGTACAAGCAAATATTTTTATTCCTTTCTTCTCAATGTTTGCTCTGGAACTTGAGGGAATCAGAAAACTGAATTTGGTAGGTTTTTGCCAGGAGCCACCACCCTCTTCTGACAGCTCATGCATTAAGCACAGCACAATATCTTTAATCATTGTGACACTAGCGAAATGCTGTGGCAGCCAATATGAAAGCAGCGTCCCTTAGATGGGTGTTTAATGTTAGTGATAAAAAATGGGGGCAAAATCAAACCCTTTCTTTCACTTTTACCTTCCAAGACTTCTTGTATCTTCTGTCTTGGCATCAGATGTGCTTGCCCACCTTCCCATTAGCCACTCAGCAACCTGCAGCTCTGGATCAGGGTGGCTTACTGGCAGCAGGCTTATTGGAGCGTATTTTAACATCGCCTTGATGGCTGCTTCTTCAGCATTCTTCTCCAACCATTTCCTCTGCCTTTGTTGCTTCTTCTCCTTCTTCTTTAGCAATGCTAGGAACTGCCTTGCGAGCACATTTGCCTTCGCCTTACGCTCCCTGGCTATCTCATAGGCTTCCTTCTCTGCTTTGTCGCGTCGCCTTGTCTCCGCAATCAGCTCGTCATACACATGCTGTGACCTCTCATTAGCTATCCTGACTGCTCTTGCAGCTTTTCGCATATCCTCCTCTCTCCTACTAACCCAATATTCCTCTTCTACTCTATCCTCCTGTTTCTTGTCTGCAACCTTACGAGCTCTGTTTGCCTTTTTCTTCGCCAGGTAGACATCAGTGTACTTCTTTTTGTATACCTTTGTAAACTGTGAAGACAGTTCTTTCCTTGCCAGTCGGCGTTCTGCCCTCTTGGCCTTACCAACAGCACGGCGTGCTTTACGTCTTGCTCGTTTTGCCTTTTCCTCAGCAATCCGCTGAACGAGCAGTGCACATGCCATTTGTTTCTGGCGCTCCTGTCTTTTCATGTTCTCACGAAGAGCCATACGAGCAGTGATCAGAAGGCGAAGAGGTGGTCGTCGATCTTCTGGAAGTTGCCAGTCTTTGTCTTGAGTCATGTCGGTGACTGACAGCTGCGAGCATCGGCCTTGCTCAAAGCCTTCATGTTTTGCCGCGTACTCCTCAAGATTAATGACTAAATCACTGATGAGGCTGTCCGAGCGCTTCTCTATCCACGACTCCAAGTCCGGAAACTCATCAGTCATCGACTTACCCTGTCTTTTCTCCGTTTCTTCATCCTTGGTAGGCAGTGATTCATCAGAAAGTTCATCATCTGAGACATGTCTTGGACGTTTTTTACCCTTTCGCTTGTATAAGGGCTGGTCATTGATGCTGGTGTCATCCCAGCGAGGTATCTTCAATACTTGGTAGTGCAACTTCTCATTCTTCTTCTTATCATGTTCATCTATGAACAAACTTATCTTACTGCCTGAATCTTCGCTTGACTGATACGAGGATGACTCAATAGACCCTTGTGAGTCTGATGAGGATATTCTTCCTTCCGAGTTTCCGTCAAACTCATCAGAAGGCGGGTCTGAGTACAGCTGCTGATAAGCCTTGCGTCGCCTTCTAGCCATCCTCTTTCGATAACGACGACGCGCCCTTTTCTCATCTTGCGTCTCTTCCATAATATTCTGAATGGCCCTCCTAGCTCCCTCAGATAGGTTTGAATCAAACATAATGTCATAACCTTCTCCAAGCTCAGCCGCACGTTCGCGAGCCATCTGCTCCACATCTCTCTCAAGTGTTTGCCGAAGCACCGGGGAAGGAGACCGTGAAGGGATGGCGGTCACTCGAGCAAGACCTTGCCAGGTGTTGTCATTTTTGAATTTCTCCAACACCAATCTCCAATCGCTGTTTTCATGGAGATTTACAGCAGATGGAACACTGTCCTGAATGCTTTCCAGCAGCTGCACTGGGATTTCAACAGCGGCAGCAGGTCCATCAGTTTGACCTTGTACACCCGTTAGCAAAGGTACGTTTTCTTCGGAGGAACTTGTACGCCTGCTAGATTCTTGGTTGACCTGCATGGCTCTAGCAACTTCTGCATCTGGGCAAGTCAAGTCAAAGTCAGCTTCAGCAGGAGTCAGTTTCATTCCCCTCTGAAGAAATCCCTTGAGGCTTTTAACCCAAACATAAACATCAGCCCAACAGTCGCTGGCATCCTGAACAGACATACTGCTTACTATTTGTGTTGACAATTGAGAGACGTTGCTTAACATGCTACTGTGCTGTCTTGTAACAGTCTTTTTGAGTTCTTTCTCTCCCTCAGACTGATCTGCTTGTCCAAACAGGTCTCCAGAAAGGACTTGTTGACACAGCTCATCCCACGCCAGAAAGGCCTTCGCAGCAGCAGTCAGCTCTTGCTGGATGGGTGGGGCTTGGACAAGGCTTGCTGTGGGTGCTTGTTTGACCATCAACGGTGACACAGGCACTGGAGACAGGGTAAACTGTTGTGCTCCATCTTCAACAGAGGACACTCTTGTTTCTTCAGTGGATTCTCGCGTGCCATCTACCTTAGGCTCCAGACTTTCTTCAGATAAGTCTTCTTCCTCTTTTTCTGGCTGCTTATCTTCGACTGCAAGCCATGAGTCAAGCTGTTTGTCTTCTATTGTATTTCGTGAGCTTTGCTGCTCACCTTCAACTGCATTCTGTGAGTCCACCTCCCCACCTTCAACTGCATTCTGTGAGTCTAACTGCTCATCTTTGATTGAATTCTGTGAGTCTACCGGTTGATCCTCCATAATGTCCAGCGAGCGCAGCCGCTTACCTTCATCTGTGTTTTGCAGGTTCCTCTCCCTTATCCCAGTAGAATCCTCCAGGCCAAGCCATATGTTGTGTTTGATTGCGTTCCAGCTGTGCTTTGCCACTTGCTGTTCTCCCTTCAACTGTGCTTCCTTGTCGAGATAATCAGCAAAGTTGCGACAAGTAACAAAGTCTGCACCAGCCTGTAGCATTGTGCCAATGAGGCGTATGGCCTGCTCTGTTCTCTGCTCAAGTTTAGGCCTTGGCAAGGGAGGGGTTCCTGGTAAAGACGGAATCGGTGATGGCTGTTCATCTGCCTCCTCTCTTTTCGTAGCAGCATGTCGCTTTTCCTCACGTTCCCTCTGCTTTATATCAAGATAAACTGTTCCAGCATCCTGTTGTCCCTCTACAATCCTCATCTCTGCCAGTACTGTGCTGGCACGATCAAACTCTTCAAATGTGAGCTTGACTGCCATCACAAGACATTCTGTGTCAAGTGCAGAGCATGATATCCAGCAACGATAGAGATACTCCTCGTCAAGGCATTCCGTTGTTTGCTGCTGCTCTCTCGGCAGTTCTTCATGTTGCTTGTGCATGTGCCTGTCCCAAGCAATTAGTACCCACAACCAATTAAGAAGTTTTGTAAACTCTAGTTTATGTACAGATGATGGTAATTTGGTTGTATGTGTGCCGGTGACAACAGTTGCCAAACTGTTAAGTGGAATGTGCTTCACAACAACTGCCAATTCATCTCGTAGTGTCCTCTCTGCTAGGAGTGGGAGTTCATAGCCTGTCCATTCATTTGCCAAGACTTGATGTAAGGGGATTTTTTCCTCATCTGGTTTAGTTGCTTGCAGATTGGAGACGGGTAGGCCTGCTTTTTTCAAATATTTTGATGGTGCAACAGTTGGCGACATGTTGTACAGATCATCATTGTCAAATGATGTCACAACTGAGCTAGGAGCATAGGCTTCCTCTCCAACAGGTTCTAGGGCAGATGCTCTTTCTTCGTGACTGACAGTTTCAGATTTGGTAGTGCCTCCTGCAGCAATGCTGCCACTCACTACCACACAACTTTCTCTTTCTGCTGCTGTACTTACTTGGCCCTCAGTCGCACTAGCCCTGGTGGTTCTTTTTTCATCCACCGTGGAAGAACAGCATTCCTGAAATTCTGACAAACCTCGGGGTTGGTTATTACCTTGGACCATATCTGTGAAACCCTGCCTTGCAGCTTGCTGCTGCGATGGCACTGAAGGCTGACTTGCTGAGACCTCAGTAGGTTGTTCGGTTTGGGAAGCTTCTTCTCCTTCTTTTGTGATTTCACTCTGGGCACCATGCAGAGCTAAATCCCTTGATTTGATCATTGTCGACATCTCAACACCTACAGCGGGCACAGCTGCACCTGATACAGACTGAGAAATATCGTCTGCATGTGAAAACTGCATGACTACACTCTCTCCTATTCCATCCCTGACTGGGTTAGGAGAAGACATACTTGGCTCTGCGTTCATCTCAGACAGCCCCACAGCAGCACCATCCTCTTCAAACCTTTCCATTCCGTCCTTAGCTCCTTCTTTCTCTTCCAGTGTGTAAATTTCACCCGGAGCAGGCTCAAACACAAACGTGTTCTCTTCGTCATCTGTTACCTGTCTTTCCACACCCTCCTCTTCTTCTTTTTGAATGACTTGAGCAGCAGCCGTTTGTTGATTCATCTCTGTTGGATGTTGACGTGAGTCAATGCGCCCCTTGATGCCTTGAACTATGTCCATGCCAAGGACACCAATAGTCTTTGCAGCCCGGAAAACAGCTTCTCCATCATCTTTATCGACCACCTCTGGTGTTTGTTCAGGCACCTCTGCAGCATAGTCTTTCTCGTTGCAACTCAACTTAGCAGCCAGCAGCGCAAAGAGATTATCTTGGACAAGTTGCCATTTCTTTGAAGTACCGCTCGCTGTTTGACCTGTTGCAGGCTGTTCCTCCGTTCTTACCAACTTGCTGTGGACAGCTCGTCTGGCTGTTCGTTTCCACCTCTCAATCACCCTTTCATGCAGCATGCTTGGTAAATGACTAACTTCTCGCACAGCATCTGTAAAATGGTTGGCAGTTGCTGCTTGTGTGGACGGTGCTGTTGTTGGCTGAACAGCTTTTCCTTCTAGTTGGTCTTGATATTCATCTTCACTCCTTGCTTCAGATCCCCCAGCCAGCGATTGAACTGCATTGAGGAATTTAAAAGCCGCAATCGCTGCTGCACCCTCAGCAGTTTCAGCACTGATACAGTCACCTTGAGCATTTGTGATCGGTTCACTCAATGATGATGGAGGACTAAGAACAGGACTTCTGGATTTCTCTTCAACATTTTCAGGTCGAAGTTTTCCTTCAATCAGCAACTTAAAAACTCGATTCCACTTGCTGAGTGATTCTGAGCCAAGCTTGGTCACCTGTGACTGTTCCTCTTCCACAGGCTGTCCCTGTTGTCTCATCACTGCAGAGAGATTCTTCCGCAGAAATTTCCACCGATCGGTTCCACTGCTCAAAGTAGACACCAAGGCAGAGGGTTCTGCCACCTTGCTTGCAAGCACCCACCTTGCAGCATCCTGCCACTTTGCTGCCGCTCCCCGTTTTTTCTGATCCCACTGTTCTGAAGCTTGCTGTTCAGCCATCCTAACACATTTCAGTAATGTTCCATCCCTGTAGGCGGTGTGCAATTTCTCCCAATGTGTCCCACCAACAAGATGAGTCACAGCAGCTGGTCCAACAACCCTTCTGGCTTGATCTGTTATCGGTTCCATCACTTCCCCTTCATGCTCATTCTCAAATTGCTCTGGTGGCAACATACCTGCCACTTCTCCCTTAAGCTGCTGTGGCACACCATGAGAATCTTTCTCTATTTTGCTGGGCTCAATTCTTTGCCGGGAGCTCAGTGGTTGCATCACAGCAGAGTCACCAATGCCCTGTGCAATCAGGTCTATACCTTGTTCTCCAGATGGTCCTTCTCCGGACACCCATGCAGCTGATGAAGATGCACTGTTGTCAACCACTGACACAAAACTGTTCATCAACTGAGCTAACTTGTGCCAGTTAGGGGCCTTTCCATGCTCAACATCCTCAGCAAACTTATTCAGGACATCAAGTGCCAAGTTCACCCTGGCTATATCATCCAGTGAGCAGCTCTCAGGAGCTGCTGTTGGTGCTGCCTCCCCTAGCAAAGAGGAAACTCCCTCAAACTCATTTCCCAGTGAACTTCCTTCACCAACACTGCCTTGGCATGTTGTTTCTCCAGTGCTTGCCTCTTCAATCACGAATTGTTCTCTCTGAGAGCAACTACCCTGCCGTAGATGTTCCTTGATTAGCTGACGGGCAGTCCACCACTTACTTACCGACAACTTACTGCATCTCTCCTTTGATTTTTCCAACAAACGTTGCTCATCCTTTTCATATTCAGCTTCAAGTTGCTCCTTTAAGTCTTCTGAAAGCACAGTCATCTTTGGTCGTGCATCACTGTCTTCTTCTTGTTCTGCATCAATGTTTAGCTCTTCCAATTTCTTGTAAATCTCTAATAAACCCTCCAGGTTGCTAGTGTTGCCTTGATCATCTGTTGGCAGAGCTTCAGGAGGCGGTGTGCTCAATCTGTGACGCAGAATGCTCAAATCATTTGCTGTAAGAGCGACGGACAGTCGCTGAAGTCGTTCTCTATGTTCAAATTCGGCCCGCCTTCGTGCTCTTCGCTGAGCTATCCCCGATCTTTGTGCTTGGATTGCTGTCTCCAGACAATCCTCCCACCATTTGTACCTGAATGCCCGAAATCGTGGATTTCCCTTCCGCATAAGCAATTCACGGTTGTCAGGATCAAGGTGCCAAACCCCCAGAGGCACATAATTGTATCGTCCTTCTTTCCAGAAGATGGTCTTGGCAGCTTCCCTCAACTGATCCAATGCGTCAATAACTGCACGTTCTCCTGTTGCCAAATGGTCTTCACCAAACTCATGGAGTATGTCCTCTTCCAGCTGCTCAAAAAGACTGGCTATAAACATGCCTTGCTCTTCAGCAGTTGTTTCTGGCAAGACACCCAGATCAGCAGCCAGCACCACTTTTGCCTCCCTGTACAGCCAACTCATCAGCAATGGGGTGGTTAGGGTCACCATATCCGAAACAAACACTTGGCGTTGTCTGGCAAGCGTAGCTTCTTTCTGCTCTCCACCAAATGCCAGACTTCCCATTCGCAGGGGTTGAACATTCTTAGTGCGTATGTACTGACGAGGATGTATGGACCTACCTGGTGCAAAATCCACGTCATCTCCCTCTTGAGCCAGCAGCTTCATACAGCGCCGTTCGATAATTTTAATGGCATATTCCAACTCTTTGGTAACACGGTCATTCAGTTGTCCAGGCTTATCTTTGACGGCCAAAATGCTGTCTCGGACATCAGACAGTGCTGTCAACAAGATATCATCATCTCGCGACCTGCAGTACGAATGTTGCACAACCAGACTAATCAGCTGCTGTTCCATATTCTGCAGAATGTTGTGAACAATTAAACGTTTCCCTCTAGTATTGGTGCTAGCCAATGCCTGAAATCCTTCAGGGAAAAATGATCTGGTTTGCTCCATTTCTCTGCTGTTTTCTGCAACAGTTGATTGCTCAGACCTGGAAACAGATGGTTGGGAACGTGACTTAGACATGTCCTGGAACTGAGCTGGTGCAGATTGCATAGGTTGAGCTAAAAGGGAATGTGGTCCTACCAGCTCATTAATGATTCCATCAGATGCTGACTTCGCCAGGTTGCTAACCTTCTCATGAAAAGTTACTAGTGTATCCTGATCCACTCTTTCCAGTTTGGAAAAGTACCGCTGTGAACCCTCTCGGTAGATGGTCAATGTTACCATTGCACAGTGACCCACCCAGTCCAAGTGGTACAGCTCTACAGGCAGTTTATCTATGGTTCCCTGGACAGTTTTCTCCAACTCAACCAAGGCCTCCATCAGCAGCAATTGTATTCGACTGCTGGAGTACTCTCTGAACAGATGCTCTAGTTTGCTCTCCAGTTCTATCAACATCTTGCCAAGTTCTGCCCGCATCTCGTGCCTAGGTACAAGTGTCAATGGATCAGGACGTCTTTCCAAAATGTACTTCGTGATATTCGACTTGGCTGTTTTCAGTAATTTGTTTGCTTCAGCTTGCCGCTTTCGCTCCAACGTGTGCAGGCGCTGCTCCAACAATGCCTTGCGAACAATTTCCCACCTGCTTACCACAGTCTCCTCTTGTTGAACTCGATTGACTGTGACAGGCAGGCTGCTATCCTTCTCGTTGTCAACACCAGGGACTGTTAATCTGGATGGGTCTACTGGCACAGCCTGATGCAACGCTACCTCTGATTCAGTGACACTGGTGTCAGTCACCTCCTGGTGGACATGAGGGGTGATGCCCTCTTTGGCAATAGTGAGCTCTTCACCTGTTCTGCCTACATCAATCTCTCTCATTTCCCTCTCAGAGTACACAGTCATCTGTATAGATTCCACCTTACCGTGGTTGATTCCCCTTTCAGAAAGATCCGGTTCTCCTTTTATCTTTTCTAGAAAATTTTCCAACCATTCCAAAATACATTTTTGGATGCCATTTCCCACAATGTCTTTGTTAGTGCTGCTGATCTCCCTCTGCTGTCCATCAATTTCCACCAAACTGTCCCTTAGATCCAGCGCAGCGGTGCGCCATTCAGCTACAACCTCCTGCAGAGACATCCAAATGTTAACAGGCACAAGCACTAGATTTTCCTCTTTTGAATTTAGCTTCTCTATTACCTCCTCCTCCACATTCACTGAGGTTTCCACCAGCTGACCATAAAGGCACGCAGTGCTTTCACCTGTGCGAAGAACTGACAACAACACATGGCGGAAATCTACAAAAATATCAGCCAGTTTGAGGAAGTATTTCTCGTCCGTCTGCTGAATACAGGAGTCAAGAAGCAAGGCTGATTGGACAATTGCATCCCATTTTTCTTCTTCAATGGTTCTGGCATGGTCTGCCTTCCGCTTCTTGGCTAATCTTTCCTTAAATGCTGCTATTCGAAGTTGACTGAGTTGTGACTGTGCCGTCCACCAATGGTCCTCCCAAATTTTTTCCTTGGTTTGTTTGTCTAAGCCCTGAGCAGCTGCTACTGCCATCTCTCTTTCTCTGTTGATGGCCTTCATCAAATGATCAAGGATCTCACCTGTAATCATTTCTGCAACAAGTGGCTGCACAGAATCTTCTACCAAGTTAGTGATGTTCTTTTCCAATTCAGATACAACATCCGAAACCTCCCTGGCCACCAGGTCTTTGCTAGCAACCTGGGCGAACTCTGCAAGGTGTTTAAGGCGTTCAGTTAAGTTTTCAATTGCTTCAGAAACAAAGCCTTCCTTCACAGAGTCAACAACTTCATCTGCACTCATCTTGTGTTGGATGTTACGCTGGTGCTCAGATAAGGCTTCAACTCCATATGCATCCAACATGCTCTTGCAAATAATCCACTTCCACCTCAGGCCATGGGCTAGGGATGAATCTTCTTCCACTATGCCTAGCTTGCTTGCACACGACCTCCAGATTCGATCTGTCAGCACCACGTTCTCTATCCAGTTCTGTCGCAGTTGACTGTCTGCGTCTAGCGAAACCCTGAGCAATCTCAGCGGCAGTGTTATCACATGCCCAAGAGGATCCAACTCCTCCTCTAGCTTCTCTCGCAATCTAACCAGCTCCTGGGAGAACAGTTGCAAAACAGGTGGCCAGTTGGTGCCTGTGCTAACATGAAAGTAGGAGCACAGGTCTCGGCGTAGCTGCTGAATGACCACAACAACCGCCAACCTGATCTCTTCAATCTTCTCTGGCGACCTGTCCTCTTCACGACACATCAAAGACAGCAATAATGCTCGAGCTTTGTCAAACACATTTCGTCTTAAATCTTCATCTTCTAGCCAATGCCGTTTTTTTACTTCGATAGCGATGTGTTGCTGAGCACCACACACTGCAAAGTCCTCTTGTCTGATCATTTCAACCTTGCACACATGCCAGCGCAATTTCAGCAGCGCAGTCTTTCCATCTTGCATCTGTTGTTCACACCCAAGCTCCACTTTTGCCTGAAGTTGTCTCAACGACCGGGCAATGACCTCCACAAAGCGTGCCACCATCACTTGTGGAGACTGTCCTGCTTGAACAGAATTGTAGACAAGCTCTTCCGTTTGATAGACAATATTCCTGACGCACAGCACATCTGTTGGTTGTGGAAGAGCTCTGCGAGCTGGTTCTGGCGCTGGACCCCAAAGGAAGTTACTTAGCTGTTCGACTAGATGCTCTACAGCAGCTCCTACAGCTTGATGGTCGTGCCCTTCATCAAATTGTTCTCTTGTTGACACAGCAGTGTAGTCTGCTCCAGCTGGCCGCAACACTAGAACTTTAACATCATGCCTTTCCCAATCTTTATGCTGTTTGTCACTAGAAATGTTTGGTTCTTCCACCGTGCCAGCTGGGGTTGCACCTTGATCTTCGCAGTAAGCACCCGCAACTTCCTCATTCTGCTTCTGCTCCTGCTTCTCCGGCTTCTCCTCCAGCTTCTGTTCTGCTTTTTCCTTCCTTTCTTCTTCTCCTTTTTCTTCCCTTTCTTCTTCTGTTCTGTCTGCTCTTTCTTCTGCTTTTTCTTCCCTTTCTTCTTC
>JAOWAW010101062.1:0-15428 GCA_028565695.1 Nicola tetela
TCCTGTACCAAATTTTAAGATGTCACGATACTGGGAACATGTTTAACGAAAACGAGGGTCTTCCATTGGGTTTGCTAGGCCTGACCGGAGCAGCGCCTGCTTCTGCTTTACTTAAGACATGGGGCGCGAGAAAGAGAGCTCGCTCAATGGCTGTTTCGATAACAAGACCGTCCAGAGGACATGTTTCTTTTTTCTATTTGGCACAGTGTGTTTTATGAGAGCACATCTAACCTGCTTTGCTGCTCTTTGGTACTGCATGCATTACAACTAGCTCAGCTGGAAAATTAACAGCACTGCACACCATGTCACTCCTGCACTGATACACTATTCAGTAAAGTTTTGCCATGCGCTTCAATTTTTTTTGCTACATGTGATAAGCGACGGCTCACCATGCTTGCGTGACCATCCATACCTCTGAACATGTATTGCAGGCTGAAGCGTTTATAAAAGGTAAGTACAAATAACCACAGCACAATGCTAGCTAACGTGTCCTTCATGGCTACCAATACAGAGAACAGAAAATAGCTTTATGCTTAACTATAGTAATAGGTTTACACATGAACACATGCATGTACATGCAGTTAGATACACGGCCATCATTGAGTTGTGCAGTGCATTGCCATCGATCTCAGCTGCAGGCTGGCAGCATTGCATACCAAATTCACCATGATGCTTTCTCTTGCAGCACATGCTAAACGCTACCATCATCATTCAGTGATAATAATAAAATCAAAGCTCATCAGACTACAGTGATAATTTGTCAGAAAGAAAGGCAACAATTTCAGTCCACACTCATAGAAGATAGTAAACGCATTTGGGGAAGAAAGATCATGAAGCCACACCACTGATGATCAGTGAGCAAATCAACAGTTACACTAATAGTCACCATAAGTCTCAATAGAAGTTTATCGATGATACTTTTTCCTTCTATGCTGAAAACGAAGTTTGGTAAATCTACCTCTGCACCACCCTACCCAACCAAATCCAGCTAGGCACAAAAACATCTAAACATGAAAAGTGCCAGGATAAAAACGTGCAAGCAGCCGCAGCAATGACACGACAACAAGAAACACTTTTGACTTTGGCAAACAGAGCCAACCATCAGTATATGAGTATGCTGAACACACATTGATGAAACACACATTGTATGCATGAAGCCCTGAAATTCAGGACCAGAGCAAGTATATTACAGCTGATTATTCTTCAACACTGCAGTGCAACAACATGGGAAGAAGTGCCTCTTCAAGCAGGGGGAGATGAACAAACACCATGACCAGAATGAAAAATGGACTTTTGAAAGCAAGTCATGATCATGTCCCTGTGAAGACTTAGGTTACTCCACCGCCTTATGACTGCTCAAGGCAGTATACAAAGCTATATGCAAAAAGCACACCAGTGATGGCACAAGTAGGGGAAGAAAGAGAAGAAGAAACTAGACAGAGGGGAAAAGAAACATTGAAAGAAGCGTAATTTATTTTGATATGACAAATCTCGAAAAATGTGACACTCAAAAGCCATCGTACAACAAGTGCTTTTAACAGACCAGACAATTACATGACCCTATAGCGATTACGTGATCCGTAGATAATAATTGGATCTGGTGAGTGCGGTCGAGTCGACGTCACTGGCTCAACCAACGTGACTTGAGTGACTTGTGGCTCCAGCGCTGCCCGTGTGCATCCAGATGATCTATTCTGAGTGGCTTGCAGCTCATAATTGTACACAACTGCACGTGCAGCCAAGGGTTTGATTCTCAATTCCACACCCTATGCCACGTAAGGTGGATTGAATGCAAACACACATACATGTTAGGCATAAACACAAAACCAGACATCAACACAGGATCAGACAAACTCACATCCTTTGCCTATGCAACATCGTTATCTAATTGATACTTCTGTAACATTTCTTTCCAACTTCAGTGGTGCATGCATATGTGATGTTAGCAACACAATAGTCCTATTTAGGAAGTGGTGATTTACAGCAGATTCAAAGCCACTTGCTCACTTTCTAAGTGAACCTGGGACGTATCAGAAACTTCATCGTGGGTCTTAAAATAATTGGGGTCATGGAGTCACATGCCTCATTGGGGCACCATGCACGTGCCCATTTGCTAGGCAAGACCATGCAATACGTAAAGTAGCAAAATTTACTACTGACCAATGCTTGCAACAGATCTATTTCCTCTAAGATTATGGTTTTATTTCACAAAAAAATTAAGAAACATGCATTATCACATTGGTGGATTCAACCAATATAGATAATAAGAAATATAGAAGCCATGGTTAAATTGATAAGTGCAGCAAGTGTAACAGTTCACAAGGAGTACTTGGGAGAGCACAGTGTTAAAACATCATCCCTTCTATTGACTGTCTGTGGGGTGCAAAGACACAGCTCCATGAGCCCCTGCACCAAAACATGTATTTTGCCACTGTTTAGCAAGTGTTAGTAGTTCTGGTCAACCATAGATAGGACTGTTGGTGTGAGAGTTGAATTATAAAGGTAATGTGATTTCCAGTAAATGTGACTTGTCCTTGGTGTCATTACAGAGAATGTTGAAGACAACACAGTAGAGCTGATAAATTGAAAAGCGGTTGGCTGACTGGCAAGATATCGATATCAGTTCATGGTTGTTCATATAAGGTGTCAGGAGCACCCTTCTTGAATACTATGGAACAGATTGTGTATTGGGCCCCTTGGACTGAGTTTGAATCAGAAAGTAGGTCCAACATTTTGACAACAAGGTCGGGATTTGAATATTACAGTATTATATAGTGTCACAAGTTGAGAGATAGCGACAGCATCCCAGGACTGTGGGAGGACAGAATGGAAAGAAAACCAACAGCAGAAGCAAAAACAAAGCTGGAGGAAGAAGAGTCTGAAGAGCAAGTATGTGGGAATATTAATGTTAAGAAATACCATGGACTACTCTTCCGAAAACGGCAGGGACGGATGTATGAAGAAAGACCAGAGCAATAACCACAGGAAGAAGAATAGGAGCAACAGAAGCAGGAAAGACTATAGCAGGAACAATGCAAAGAGCAGCACAAACAAGTGTGACTATTGACACAACTCTGAACTCGTTCCAGCAGATAGTTTTTATTTGCGACATTTCGACCATGGTTCCCTTGTCTTTGTCAGGCTAAAAGGATAAGACAAAGACTGAACTATTCATGATTTTAACAAGTCGAAGTTGATTCTACAGATTACCTCTACCTAGTGTTAAATTTAGAGAACAAAAGAATAAACACACTGACATTGACACTGGGATTACTTTGACTTGGTGTGAAATCAAAAAGAATAAAGGTGCCGAGATTAATTTGACATTGAGGACTTCTTTTTTACCTAATTCTTGCTAAGGAAACTTAGCCACAAACTGCCAAGTTCCAGCCCTTTGTCTTTGTTCATCATATGGTCTGTTTCATGGGGGCATGGCGCTTCCTTCACCTGGTGATTCATGAGCTTCTTCTCTTTGCCGATCACTTTCTGGACCTGGAACTTAGCAGTTTGTGGTTAAGTTTGCTTAGCAAGCAGTAGGTTAAAAATCACCCCAAGTTAATACCAAGCAGAAGTAGTCTGCAATGTCAAATTAATCTCAGCTTCTTTATTCTTTTTGATTTCACACCAGGTCAAAGTAATCCCAGCATCAGTGTTGGTGTGTCTATTCTTTTGTTCCCTAAATTTAACACTAGGTGGAGGTAATCTGTAGAATCAACCTCAACTTGTCTTTCTCATAGCTTAAATATCAAGATCACGCACAGTTTCTCTGTCTTATCCCTTTAGCCTGATGAAGACAAGGGCAACCCTTGTCGAAACGTCGCAAATAAAAACTATCTGCTGGAGTGAGTTCAGAGTTGTGTCAATTAAGAATGTCCGAGCAAGAAGTCCACTTATCATTAAGTGTGACGATGATGGGCAGAAGAACAGAAGTGACAAGGCATGTAGGAAAAAACTAGAGCAGAATCGATGTGAAGACAGGCACGAAGAAGATTGATGACGGAAAGAAGAACAAGGGCGACAATGCTGTGATGGTGAGGAGCTGTTGAAATTGCCAGGAGTTATCAAACAGATATCAGCAAGCTGTCTCTGCATCTACACCATGGGCACAGTTGAAAACACCGACCCCAAAAAGCTTGTGGAGATGGATGACCCTGAAGCTGACCTCATTACTTTCGAAAGGATAAAGACAGGATGTAATATTCAGTGATTGGACTGTGCAATTCCCCTGGCTCAAAGGGAAAGCTCCATTAGCATATGCAGCATTGGACATAAACTTGTCCACGAACTGTGACAGGGTGAAGGATCTAGGAAATACTTGAGAGGAATGAGATTGACAAAGAAGAACGCCTCATAAAGTTCGAGCCACCACACCGGAAAAAGATGAATCAGCAACGAAATTCATTACTCATCTCACTGACCTGACTAGAAAATGGACACATTCAAAATCAAATCACATTGAGCTGGTGGATTTAGTCGTAAAAGACCAGTTATAGAAGTTTCTACTACGAGGCGTGCACCTGCCAGTGGTAGATGGGCAGCCTACATTGTCAGAGGCAGCTGGGGTGCTGGCAGACCCATACTGTAATCCGACAAATTTTTCTATACAATTAATTTTGTGTAAATTTGTCAAAATACTGTCTTTGTAAGCATTTTATTTTCGTAAATGTTCACAACCACCGAAAATATTTTGGTATTCAGCCTCATTAACTTTGTTTCCATGTCAGTACGATGGTATCACTTGATGACCGTTCTTTTGCGCAGCCTCGTGCTTCCTGTCATGAATGTACGATGAACAAGAAGCAGACCAGTCTCTCTCGTTGGCTTGGTGTGGAGCCAAAAAATTTCCTGGCAGTGTGAACCCCAAACCTTCCCGATGCAAACGTGCAGGAATATGATCAGGACAAACACAACTTATTTGCAGTAAATGCTGCCATCAACAACATGGTTGTGTCTCCTCCACCACCCAGAAAGCGGAGAGGTTCATACCACGTTTATGATAGTCAGACACGAGTGAAAATAGGGAAAGCTGCGGAAGAGTACGGTCTCTCCAAGGCTTGTTGTACGGTTCTTGGTAAAGAGCTTGGCCATTCCATTACCATCTCAACAGTTCAGAGTATCCGGAGCCAGTATCGCTGCTGATTGAAAGAAGATGGTGGAGATCCTGATGGCGTAGATGCTCTGCCTACGCTTCCTCATGGACGACCCCTTCTTCTGGGCCACGATGTGGATGAGCAAATACTCAAGTACGTCGAGGCACTGTGAGATGCTGGGGACGTTGTCAATTGAAAGATCGTCACTGCAGCAGCTCTCAGAATCATCAAGTTGACTTGTCTATCATTGCTTCCTGAGCACGGCAGTAGCTTGAAGCTCGCAGGGAAGAGTGGAAGATCATGGTGCAAGTCTTTCCTGAGACGTGCGAACCTTGTCAGGAGGAAAGGGATGAAAGCTGCAAAGAAGCTCCTCAAGATTTCCCGCAGCAGAAAGCAACGTTTTTGCAGCAGGTCACTGCTGTGATCAAGGAGCACAAGATCCCCGACGAGCTCATTATCAGCATGGATGAGACACTGTTGAGAATCGTCCCAGTCAACAAGTACACCATGGAGAAGATCGGCGTGAAGCAAGTACCTCTGGTAGGCAAGGAAGATAAGCGAGAAATAACTGCTCTGCTTGCCTGCACCTTCCCAGTATCCTTTTTGCCTCCTCAGCTGCTCTATGAGGGGAAGACTGACAGGTGTCATCTGCGTGGTGTCAATTTTCCTCTGGGATGGGATATCTACCACACCGAGAGCCACTGGTCAAATCAAAACAATTCAGTGTTTTGTTGAAAACGTCCTGAAGCTGTGGTTAGACGAGCACAAGAAGGCAATGAACCTCCGAAAGGAGCAGAAGTCGCTTGTGCTGATGGATGTGTACAAGGCTCACCACACACCAAATGTGGGAGAAGTACTTTAAGCGAACGACATCATCACGATCTTCATCCCTGCCAACTGCACATCTGAACTGCAGCCTCTGGATGTTCGCAGCAATGCAGCCTTCAAGTCCGACCTCAAAGACGCATTCACCTTGTGGTATGCCAAGAAAGTTCGCAATACTTTGGTCTCCAACCTGAACGACTTCAAATGAGCCGTTCAGTCAGTGCAGCCTGATCTACAGCTTTCCGTTATGAAGCTTCTGCATGCCCGTTGGGCGATCATTGCTTTCACCTCTCTGCAAGAGAGGCGTGATCTTGTCTAATCAGCATGGCGCTACACGGAAATCGCAGGCGCCATAGCATATGCCAGAAAGGATGGAGCAACCCGGGAGAAGGGACATCAGGACTGTGGTGCTCCACACATTACCAGCAGCAAATCAGTGCCCATTGTCACTCAGCCTGAGGAGACAAAGAGAAGAGCAAGAGCAGCGCATGCCCAGACACGCACATCTCATCAAAGCTTGCACCACAGGATCCAATCTCTGACAATGTCACATGTGCGGATACCACCTCTTTCAAAGAATACTTCATTGAAGATTCTCAATCAAGCCTCAGTGGGGAGCAAGGCAGCTCTGTCTGTACGCTCATTGCACTGCATGTGGGTCATCGTATTCTAAGAGGTGTCTTGGCGGTACCACAGGCCAGGCAAGTGCCGACTGCACAATCCTGATGAGTTGTTGTGTCCTGCACGATGGAGGGCAATTCCCTGTATGCTAGAGCAGGAGAGTAAGGTCTGCTATCATTACAACAAGCTGTTGCAATTGTGGTTGACATTCCGGTTTGTGTTTCAAAGGAAGTTTCCTCACAGGTGAGAATGGTTGGCAAGGTGTTGTCAAGTCGTTGACAACCTTGGCGAAAGACAGTCCAGGCGGAGCTGCGGCAGCAGTGTTTGTCTCAACACATTCTCGTTTACTGTCTCTGCATCCACCATTGGGGCTGTCTTTGTTGTCAATAGCCATGTACGTGGCCTGAAGAAGGGCGCACTTCTGGCTGTTCCCAACCGTGGCAGCTCCATTCAAAGCGTTGCTCACTACCTGCATGGCTTTCTGGCAAGGCACTTCTCATGTGGCCACCTTATGAGGCTGTCAAATGGCAAGTATGTCCCCCGAGAGTACCATGCTGGTATTCTGCAGCTGAAGTGAATGACCATTTCTCAACTTTTGATCTGACAATATTATCATGCTTTCATTTTGTTCTTTGTATTGAAGGAGTTGTTGGGTCTCTTGTTACAACAAAGTTTGTTTCTGCTCTTGATGAAAGAGTTTGCAGTCTGTGCAGACGATGGTGCCATGCTTGATGTTTCTGCTTTGCTTCTTTCTTTTGATGGAGTTGTTGGTTTCTTCTTTGACTTGCACCCTTTCAGGTACTGTATAATGTGTGACAGCTGATTAATATTAGTAAGCTATTTAATTTAGTAAATTCAGGGCAGTTACAAAATTTTATGAAAATTTCTTGCATATGAAAATTTGTTGGGTTACAGTATATAGAGCAAGACATATAACCTATGAGTTAATAGTTGTGAATCACCACGGTCGGTCAACAATGATGCGTGTCACTACTGTGGGAAAATGAACCACACAGAGAAAAATTGTCCAAACAGGCCAAGCAAAGCATTGTCATTGTCAAATGCAATGTTGGGTACAGTGGCAAAGTCGATGAAGCCAACAGATAACCCTAACTTGGCAAATGAAGCCATATGAAGGTCTACCTGTGAGCACCAACTGCTGGAAACCACTTGGCGTGAGCACCACGTCAGCGAAATCCAGAAGCTACAGAGACTACATGTTTCAAAAGCCACCAAAAAGGACATTCCAGAGGGACAGTCCATTGACAAATAAAACTGATGCATTTCTATCTAAAAGCCAAACCATGGGTGAGCAATGTGCACAAGCAACAGCCACAATAGCACTTAGGCGGCACATTCGCATTGGACCAGTGGATGGCACATGATGGACAGTGTGTGCAATATAGGATGTATAGTATTTGTATTGCATGGCAGCCTAGTTCCCTAAGAACAACAGATCTCAAGCTGACCTGCAACAGTGGACATCCATTGTGCCAATGAGGATGTCACGTAATATCTTATGGCTGACAAGGAAATTATTATTGATTGGAGAGTAAATGAACTTTACTTGGGCATATCCTCTGGCCAGCCACATTTGGTGGGTAACGTATGTGCCAAATACGCTGGAGCTGCTGCCCAACTGCATTGACAAGACGCTAGTTACAACATGGGCTTAATGATGCTAGGAGTGAGAGTATAGCCTACGGTTGGAACAACGAAGGCAGGTGAATGCCCAAGGCTGTCTCAAACCTTGCTTCAGAAGAAGTACTGACCAACCCATAGAAAGCTGATGGACTAGTCACAGATGGACAAATGGTAGAGGAGGATATGGAAACGGAGCAAGTACTTGGAGAGGAGCTGTTTCTGTTTGATGATACCCTCTCCCTCTTTCCATGAGGAAACATTCACACAAAATTATCCAAAAGGCTAATTCGGTAGAAGGGACAGAAGAATCGCCAGGTTACAAACCCAGGCAGTACGTTGGACCTGGTCCCAGATAAATTCTAAGCGATGCAACAAGAAGACCACCCATTGGATAGCATACAAGCGGTGGTGTTGACCCATGGAAAGAGAGTCATGGATCAACCATGCATTCTTCTAGGAAGAAGTTTTCTATACCACCATTGGCATCCAGCTAGCAGGAGGAACCTACTGCCAGGGGAGCAGCTTGTGCTACCAGCAGATTGCAGACACTAAATGCTCCATCTGGCACACAACATCTCATGAGTATGACACATTTCCTTGTACCTTGGTGGAAGGAAAACGGCGCTGCACGTATCACATTGGTTCTACTGGCCCACCTGGCCCTCTATTGGGATGAAGAAGATTACTGTTCGTCTTGTGCAGGGAGCCAGCGGTCCTTAAACTCTCAGCCGGCCAGGTTGGGCCTCACTAGTACTGCTACCCATTGTTGATGAGCTGTAATACAGTGAATCGCAGTGGACATTGCGGGTCCATTACCTGGGTGGCAACTGGCAATCACTACATCCTGGTCTTATGCAACTATGTGACACAGTATCCAGAGGCTAATCCTCTGTGCTGCATAGATGCAAAACTGCCATCAAATGCTTGGTTTCATTGTTCTCAGATTTTGGATACCAAGTGAAATCCTTACAGATCAAGGGAGCAACGTTATGTCATCGCTGCTGAAGCAACCCCAGCAGCGATCAAACATCATGATTATGAGTCTTAGTTCAAGCCCATGTTGACCATAATTATAAAAACGGATTGGCTAGTGGAGTGGTTCAATTGCACAGCGAAGTCCATGTTGAAAAAAAATCACCAGTAGTAACAGGAGTGACTGGGACAAGTCATTGTCTTATCTGCTGTTCACATTCTGGGAAGTGCTCCAAACTTCAGCAGATTGTGCTGGCTGGGATGTATACTTGTGGTTCTGTGCCATATGCACAGGTTCTCACATGGCTAGTGAGCGGACTTACTGTACGCTGATGCTACAGATTGCTGCAACACTGGCCACTCACACTTGCTGGGTTATCTTTTTGAAGATGCACTAGCCTGAGACAGAGACAGGTTTAGAACCTAGTCAACCTTCTTCACAAGGTCCAAGGTCAATGATGAGTGACCCTCACTGTTGTCAGCGGTGGTCTGCTCAGCAGCACTGCTAAACAGCCAAAATTTGAAAAAATAATCCAGCTTCATCTCTTCTCTCAGAGCCTGAAAGGAGGCACCTGTGTCAGGCAGCTAAAACAACACAGCCCTTTCCACTATTAACTTGAGGGCAGGCTAACCACAACATCAGTAAAAAGGCTTAGGTGGAAGGCCCAACCCAGTCACAATTGTTGTTGTACTTGTGAATTACAAAGATAACACAATTAACAAATGGAAGAAGCACAGACCCCTTGACATGAATAAGCCTCGAAAATGGGTTATCCTGGCAGCCACAAGCTACATGGTAAAATGCACAGAAGACAATATCCAGTTGTATGACACTTGCTTGAACAAATTAGAAATTATTGGAATAGACCAAACAAAAAAAATGACAAGAGGATGTGCAACTGCTCATGGACGAGTACCAGGACGTTTTCAGCATTCAGCCCCCAAAACGATGCTGAGAGAGCACAGTATGTGTAAACACCAGGGATGCAGTCCTTATACAACAGGCAGCTTACATTCACCATCTGCCATGCACTCACAGGATCGGCATTGCAAGATGAACACTGCCAAATGGATGCTCAAAGGAGAATTGAGTCTTCAACGAGTGAATGAGTACTGGCTTTGTCCAAAACAGATGGTGTGCTGCGTTCTGCATGGAATGGCTCAACGTGGTCTCAGTGGCCAATGCCCACCCAATGCTGCAGATCTAGAAGTGACATTGTAGATCAGTTCAGTTGTATAATGTATTTCACAATCACTGACTTGACAAGCGGATACTGGCAGATACCAGGAGCACCCGACTCCTGGAAAGAAAAACAGCATTTACCACGCTATTCAGTTCTTCCAATTTCACCATTTGCCATTCGCATTGCAAGGGGCACCTGCAACATTCCAGAGAATGATGGACTCCCAAACTGAGGAGTGTAGAGAGTTTGATGTGGTGTACTTGGATGACTTGATTATCTTTAGCAAGTCACAAACACGGTCACGTGCCAGATGTACCAGACCAGAAATAGGTCAACAGGGCTGACAGCATGCGCAAAGCTTTGTGTCACTTCAGCATGCAGCAGGCATGCATTCGGGTCACGTCATAGCTCAAGGGCATGTTTATGATCCAGCAAAGACAGATATGGTCAGTAAGTTCCCTTGTCCAAGAACCAAGAAAGATGTGAGTGCTTTCCTGAGTCCGGTGGGCCATTACTAGAAGATTACTCCATGATTTTAGGTGTACCATTCACGGACCTGGCCTGAATATGTGCACCTACCACATTAGTGTGGACAGCATCCTCCCAGCAGGCATTTGAGGCCCTCTATGACGCAGTTAGTGTAGCTCCAGCACTATGCAGCCTGGGTTTTGACTGCTGACAGATGCTTCAGACGTCACAGCAGGAACTACTTTCGCTCAGAACGCATGTGATGTATTTAAGGAGCAAATTTCTGCAACATGAGACATGCTATGCTGCTGTAGGAAAAGACTGCTAAGCAATCAAGTTAGCGGAGCAAACCTTTGACTGATACCTGACAGGGACTCTGTCCATCATCAAAATGGAACATAAAGTGCTTTTCTGGCTTGACTGCTGCTTGCATAGCAATTGGTAACTAACGCATTGGAGCCTAGCTCAGCAACAGTACCAATTCACCATCTGTCATCATGCCAGCATTTACCATGCCAGTACAGGTGGACTGTGAAGACCTTTTTCTCATAATAACAGCACATCACCATATGGAGAGGAAGAATATCAGGAGCCAAGACACACCTGCATGAACTCCAGTGCAAAAAATGTGTATTTCATCGTCGTTTTGCATTTAGCAAATGTCAGTGGTTGCAGTCCCACATAGATAGGAATGTTGGTGTCAGAGATGAGTGACAAAAGTAGTGTGATATCAGGTGATGGTTGTTCTCGGTATCATTGCAGTGATAATTGCAAATAATAAAGTACAGTCAACACACAAGGTGTGGTTTGGCTGAGTCTCAAGGGATCACGCCATGGCCCTTCGTATTAAAAATTTAACTTGGGAGGGGTGTCACAAAACCAGGTACTAACAAGCACAATACAAATCGTGTATATATGACTGATCGAAACAAACAGACGTCTTCCACTGCACCTATATAGTCACAGAAGAACTGTTGGGAGAAAAGATGTTAATGTTTCTCCATCCACAGCTTCCTTGAACATCTTCTTACCTCTCTTAACATTCTGCTGTGATTGTGACCCTCAGCTGACAATGTCTGCATGCCATTGAACAGGCACTCCTGATACAGCCTCTGCATAACTCTGTACACAAATATGCACAAGTGTAACAGCAATCAAGAGAAACCTATTTTAAACCAGCATCTATACACTATCCACAATTAATTTCCTCGGTCACAAATAGCAATGAACACTTGAAGTAAAGCATTTGATACAGACTGATATCATTTCAATATACTTTCTAGCCAAAACTATGCTATAGATTGTCAATCTTGGAAAATTGTATTATTTCTTCATATTTACATAATCCACAGAGCAAGTGAATGATGAAAAGCTATTAGGATTACCCAGCTAACTGACATACTTGTCCATTTTGTCCAGTGCACTGCGTGTGCTATTGTGCCCAGCATATGACCCAGAGCCTGCAGGAACAAACGGTTGGTTTGTGAAATCACTTTTCAATGAGAGCATACACACGCTGCATCATTAGACATGCATGGGATGACAGACAACAACACCAATGACATTATGGCAGACCCTCACTACAATATATAAATTTATGTCTTGACTAGAAACTTTGATGCTAGGAAAAGATAGACATGGTGGAAATCATGTGCCAGCACAAGAGCCTGTGTCATGAGATTTTCTATTTTTCTCAGTCATTATGATACCATTATTTTACGCATACCTCAGTCAGGTCTGGGTGACAACTAACGTAACAGCCCTTCACCAGGACTTGTACAACAGCCAATTTACTTTCTAAATCTAACAGGCTGAAAAGCCTGGCTAAAGGTCTAACCATTGTAATAAAACCTTAACCGCTTGCTGTACATGGACAATTAAACAGCTGTAACGTTTGAAGGCAGTCCCTCTGGTGTTAATTTTTAATCGATCTGCCATCTCAAGCCTACACACAGACACATCATCTCTTGAGATGGTCATATCTCGTGCTACTGTACATGGTATCATCTTCTTTCAAGCCACATGTAGTTTCCTGAAGCATTGACTGTCATCTCTCGGTATTTCTTAAGGGGGAGGAGTATTGTATATAAAGCCCCTTGTTATTTCTTCAATGTTTCTCATTCAGTGCACTATTCACAGTTATGGTTACTTCTGTCAGAACTGAGAGTGATGGATTCCGCCTCCATCACTTCTGTACGGTTGCAACTAGATGGTACACTATAACAGATGCAACATGGCTGCCTTTTTTCTTATTGTTCTCTTCCTTCTTCCATATATGGTCAACCATGGTAAAGTTTCATAATGGATTCCTATTCTTTCTTTGAAGCCTTTCATGCGTACTTTTATCACCTCTTCGCCCCCCCCCCCCCCTCCCCTTCTCCTGTTGGTTGCACCAGACTGTCAGTGCTCTTGCCTCTTTAATTTCTCTCTTACTGGAAAATGTTCTCTCTGGTGAGTGTTGAGCGCGCAGGTTTGTTACCGCCGTTGTGTTTGCCATGTATGAAGGAGCAACAGTGGGCCGTCTGCAATAACACAAACATCCAGAAGAGTATGGTTGCCACGGTTAAACACCACCTTTTGCCTCACAAGACGAAATAGGAAATATAACTTAGAAGGAGATAACGCCGGGAAGTATTGGTTTACCCACCCACCCACCTACGAAAACGTTTCGTTCTGCAAAAAATATTGGTAATTACGGACGATCACTAAGGCAGACAAATCAAGAAAGAAAGAGGCGGCCTGACAACACCGCCAAGAAAAAAAAGAGCCGTGTGCGAACGGGAAAGAAAGCAAGCAAGAAGGATTGGTAACCTGAGCATATTACCGAAAAACACAGAAGAAGTAGGAGCTCTAGTGCTGACACAAAAGGAACGGAAATCGAAATGAAGGAACAACAGCTTATCAGATTGAGACCACAAGCACAAGGCCATGTAGCTGCAATGTAGCTGGTGTGTGTACGTTGGTCGATAGCTCCCGGGTCGACTAGCAAAACCGTAAAACCGATCGAATGTGCGCTGTGGGTTCTAGCGTCGTTACACACCCCCAAGCTTCAATCTGCGGCAAATTGTCGAACACTCCGCCATGAAAAAGAAATTGTTATGTAGAAAAAGAACGGTTTAGCATTCCCTGTCGGCGTGATACTAGAATACTGGGTGTTTGTTACGTCATCCTGTACCTAGTACCTAAGGGCCAGGACGTACGACACATGCAAGCCTGCGCATGCGTATACGCCATCCACCTGTCGTGAAATGAAACATAGAACCCCGAAGTAATTAAGCAGCTAAGTGATCAGAAAGCCACAGCCGAGAAACTCACGATACACGAGTTTCCGAGAGCCCAAGCGCTAGGAAGAAATGACTAAAATTAATCATCGGCTTCTCCAGCTGTCTCTGCGTCTCTGGACGCGCCGGACGATCTAGCTGTCTCTGCGTCTCTGGACGATCTCACCATTTACCATAGCAAGAGATAGCGCATTCACCATGTTCACGGAGTTACGAGCGTGTTGCAACGCATTGAACAGCGTGCGGTGGTTGAGCTAGCGTAACAGCGATCGACTGCTGGTTTGTAGTACTATCTTTGCTGAACAGCCAACCGCTGGCAATCCTTAAACAAAACTGAAAACACATCGCCGCAAAAGATTTCCAGAGTCAACAAAGTACCAGAGTACCAATGATCAATAAAACATACGTTTGAACTTGAAGGAAAAATTTAATAAAAGCCTTCTCGCCTCAGGAGGACTCGAACCCACGGCACCGATTCGCCTAGCAGACAGGAGTCAGCTTCACTATCCACTACGCCATCCTGAGCTTGAAGCTGCGCTGGAGCCCATCCTTTTTTGAAGCGCAGCTTCAAGCTCAGGCTTGAAGCTGCGCTGGAGTCCATCCTTTTTTGAGGATGCGGTGATGGCCTTTCGCTGATCGACACATAAACAAATTTATGGGTAACGGGAACTGCATCTGATCTTAAGATGAAGGGCAAAATGAAAGTATGCGGACGGTAGAAGTGCAGGCCTCACTCTACTTATAACAAACGAACTCTACTTGAAATTACTGACTGCTGCTTGAACATGTTGATGCATGTTGCACGTTGGCCGTGGGACGAGCTGGTTTTGCTTTGGTTCGCGTAACCACCGGTAGACTAATTAAGGTCATCATGCATGCTAGACCAGCCAGCCAGCTGCGACGACGGTGACATGCCTGGAAAAGTTCCCTGCATGCGTATATATATGCGATCATCGATCAAGCGGTCACCATGCACCAGCCAGCCAGCAGTTACGTGGCTGGAAAAGTTCCCCGCGTGCATAAATGTAGGTTTTGGCGCAGCCTAAACCGAACTTCACAGGCAACGGAAGCATCTCTCGCACGACCGCGCGCCTACTCGCGATCGCAGTATAATTACAGCACCGGAGCCATTGAATACTCTATCTCTAACTGACGAATTGCGACGATACACTGATCGACGCGACGGAGGTCAAAACTTCCGCCTCTACATGCCACACGCTCAGATCGCTTGCCGCCCCCCAGCAAGCTCCGGGGGCTGTCTCTCACGGTTCTTCTTCTTCTTCTTCTTCTTCTTCTTCTTCTTCTTCTTCTTCTTCTTCTTCTTCTTCTTCTTCTTCTTCTTC
>JAOWAW010101084.1:0-15427 GCA_028565695.1 Nicola tetela
CTTGCATCGAGAGAAGAAACTGGTCTGTAAGGACTAGGGAACGAAGCAAACTCACTCTGCACTGATGCCATTGCCATCCAGGATGGCAGAGCTGCATGTTGGCCTGCGACGCCTACCGATCTCGTTGGCAATATCGATCGAAATATAGATCATGTTGATAGTGCACTCGATCGCCGTACGTAGACCTACGGTCGCGTGACATGGTATTACTGTCGCGTGACAGATGACGTTCCATGGTAGTGTTTTCCTGCCCTTAGCCAGGTTCGTTTTATATACACGTACTCGCGGCTGCATTGTAGTTGTCTTAGCGATGCCGTCGTGGACACCAAGTCTTTACTTTGCTGGCGTCCACCTCTAACGCGCTCAGCCCACATATATTCGATATGGCAGCTCGAGCTCGAGCGCTGACCGCTAGCAAAGATCACTGTCAGTGTCCAGCGTCGGAAGCGCACCTGCGAAGATGTTCCTTGCGAACTTCTAAAGGAAAGGACAGGTGATTTTAAAACGCTGCTTAGAATGTCACAGTTCAAAGCCAGGCAGTTGTGGTCGACTCGAGTAAGCGAAGGCGGAGAGCAGTTTGACGCCGGCCTTCTGTGCGTATGCAAAGCCGATGACGATCCGAAAGTGGGAGACAAACTTGTTGTTGCCAGTCTGGAAGGGGTCATCCGCATTTACCTGCCCCAAGTGGAGGCTTTCTCTCCTGCTCATATGGTATTGGAACGCGATCTTGGAGAGCCCATTGTCCAGATTGCCTCTGGAAAAGTGGTGTCAGGGTCTCCGTTGAAGCATCTAATCGTGTTGCATCCGCGTCGGCTGGCGGTGTATAACTTGTCGCAGATGAGCGCATTAAAGGAAGTTGAGCAAGCAGGAACAGTGAACCTTCCCCAGATCTATCAACATTCCTTGAAGAGAACGGCGGTGAACATGTGCGTGGGATCGTTTGGTGGAGTTCAAAATCGGGAGTTTATCTGCGTTCAAAGTTTGGACGGCGTCTTGAGTGTTTTTGAGCAGGATCTGTTCGCCTTCAGCCGCTTTTTGCCGAACGTTTTGCTACCTGGGCCGTTGTGCTACTCCCGAACTGCAGACTCCTTTCTGACAGCGTCGTCTTCAAGGATGCTAACGTGTTACCGCTACACAAGTTTTGCGATGGCGAGTGGCTCAGAGACACGAGAATCGTCTAGGCCGGCAGGTCACCCATCCTCGCACACTTCCAGTGGGAAACGCTTATCGCCCGACTGGTCGATGGACGTCGGTGAGCACGTGCGAGCGATTTGTGTGGAAGAATCAGCGAGCGAGGAGACAAGAATTATGGTCCTCGGGCAGCGGTCTCTATTTTGCGTGTCGCTTGATGGCACAATTCAATTTGTAAAGAAGCTAGAATCTCGCCCTTCTTGTTTCAAGCCATACGCCACCAAAAAGGGAAGGTCTTCATCTGCGGGCAGCACGGACACAACTCGGAACATTATGACCATGGTCGCCTTTGATCGCCACCACACGCTGGCTATACTTGAAGACACGCGTCTTGCCTGGGCAGCAAGCTTGCCAGCTGGCGCTGCTGTGGCGCTTGATGTGATGCAGGTCTCAAATCCAGCTGATCACTCAGTAATAAAAGGAGTGATTGTCGCTTTGGAAGATGATGGCCGTCTTGCCTGCCTCTTCCTTGGCACAGAACCTCTTGAAGGGGCACAGGACGCTGTGTCAACACGGCGCCAAGAAGACATGAAGAGACAAGAGGAGGACTTGCGTTCTCTTCGGTCATTTATCAGAGCTACAGAAGACAACAAGAACAAAGAAGAGTTGCACAAGATGGTCTGCACTGATCTGGATATGCACGGAAAGATTGCCCTTTCCACCGAGGTGCCGGGCAAGGAGATGCTGCCGCCAGAGTCAGATATGGAGCACGTTGTGCCGCAAAAGTGTGCTGTTCTGACAATTACCCTTGAAACGCCGCAGCAACAGGCAGTGCATGATGTTGCAATCACAGTCCGCTGCCAAGCACCAATTTTGGTTGATCCACCAGGAATCGTTGTCAGTCATGTCACGCCCGACAACCCATCAAAGCTGGTCTTTCGTTTCTTTGTCATTGGCAGCCAGCTTGTTTGTGACAACAAAGCAGTGATCGTTGCCTCATTCACGTCTGCCACCGGTTATCCCAATATGCTACCTCACACTTTCCGCTTGCCTTTAGCCTTGTTTGTTGAGAGTGTACCACCAGAGAAAGAAGCTCAGTGCAAAATAACAGTTGACACAAACCAGCCATGTGTCTCTTTGCAGGAACTCTTTAGCGATGTTCCACAAAGCATGGATCTTGCACAGAACTCTGTTGCTTTCCAGCATACCTCAGGGCAGACAGTGTCAGTGTTGTCCTCGCGCAGTTCGAACCGTTATCGAATTCAGTGCAATGACTTCCCATCTGTATGGCTTGTGCTGACAGAGCTGGTAGAGCGGCTCTATTGTCACTTTGCTGATACACCCAGTGCAAAGGGTGAACTGTTTAACATAGTGCTGAAGGAAACTCTTCCTCTTGCCGACTACTACACACTGATGGATGAGCACCTCAACTGCCGCATGAAGCTGCTTCAGTGCCTGCATCACTTGGATGAACGAGCTATTGAGTTTCGGGTGTTGCAGAAACGACTGCTGTTGCGCATCAAGGACAAGACCCCAACACCTCTTCAGCACCTGGACATGCTGCATTCTCGAAGTTTCGATCTCCTCATGATGCTGTGCAACGAGGAGGAGACTCTCCGTGCACAGCTCCAGGAGGCAGCCCAACGTCTTAGCGCAGGTACTCGTGCCATGACTCAACTGATACGGCTGTATGCAAGCATGGCAGAGGACCAAATCGAGCTTCTTGAAGCTGTATTATCACCACTCGTGCCAGAGCCAATGGAGTTCATAGGCTGGGAGGAGATCACAGATGCAGCCATTGTCCAAATGCTCCGAACCTGTTTGTCTCTGAGCGAACGTGAGCAGGATGTCAGCATTCCTCCAATGGAAATACCTGAAAGCAATGCTCGACTGAAGAAGCACTTATCATTGTTCATTGTTCGCTTGTCGAAAGAGGGACTGCGATTGAATGCAGAGGGTGAACCACCAAGCAAAGTTGACAAGAAGTCTGAACGAGCTGTCTCCAAGTCTTAACATGGAGTGTGTGCAGCACCATTTAATAAAGTTCTATGTCTTGGGTTGATCTGCTGACAGTACCACATGACAGTTCAGAAGGTCCTATAGAAAATGCTTAGCAAACAGAAAATGTCGTCACGGCTGCTGCTTGGGCAGAAGTGTGGACAGAAAACAGGCTTTTCATGATAATCTTCAGCAGGCTTTACGTGTGCAGTACAGGGGATGCCTGTTTAAAGAGGTGCATTGACTTTGGTAAGGGAAAAATAGATCTGTTCTTTTTCTAAGAATTTCCTTCATACTGATGAACATCTACAGTAGATTCTGTACATGTACAGTCATACATATGCTATTCAATAGCAGAAGTCTTCATCACTTTATGCTTCAATACATGAGCAAGAAACTCTTTGCAGTAACTTCATTGGACGAACTGGCTCATTGCTCCTGCTCCAAAATATTTAAAGTAAAAACATGCAATTGTTTATATGTTGAAGATGCCTACATGTCAAGAACACTACTTCTGCATTTCAGGATGCTTTCTTAGGACTTTTTTTTTTTTTGGGGGGGGGGGGGGATTAACCACACCAGGTTTCCAATGGTGGGTGTTGTCACAATGGACAAACCATTAATATTACAAACCACGTTATATTTGCCATGACAACCGGCAGTATGGCCCCTCAGAGGAAAATTGAAAGCACATAATAAATTCCTAGAAAAATCACCAAATACTCCTTGTGTGAACACATCTTAGAAAATGAAAAATTTGAACTTTGTTCCAGCTCAACAGCATTCAATGCCCAACTGGGCTGAGATTTGGCAAGTTGGCTGTAATTCAACCACATTGTTCTTCAAAACATGGTACTCTACTCCAGTTTCAGGATACTGTATATAGTTCATCTAATTTTGGTATTTTCGGTTTAACTCTCTGAGCCACCAAAAGCCTGTCAGGCAGAGATTACTGAAAATTTAACCCACCAAAGTTTTCTGAATTACTGTTCTACCAGCAACACAAAGACGACAGAAGAGTTTTGTGTGTGGTAACAGTGACATTATTAATTTTAACAGGCAAGAACATGGACATACATGTACAGAGCTAAAACAGAATTGTAATTCTTGCAGTAAGCATAAGCAGGGTGTCTACTAGCCTACAACTGCATCTCTGCAACTACAGTTTACATTGCTAGTCAGACAGGGTGGAGTCAAGAATCTATAAACTACTCATGCAGAATGCATCGACTGGTACAGTCCACTCAAGTCCAAAATTCGCATTCCTAGGTTGGCAAAAGATAGAATGAGGCAACATTGATCCCCAACCTTGTAAACTGAGAATGACTACATCTCAGTCTAAAAACTAATGAATTTCACTGTACCAAGGAGAGAGAGGCTCCATGTAGAAACAGTGTTACTAATGGTTTCAAAAAAAGAAGCTCACGATGACTGCTCACAGCTAACCATCGAAAGGGACAGCCGGTGAAACATGACTTAAGAGCAGTTGCATGCGTATCACACAGTTGTCGTTTACTGTTCGTGGTGCGCTCTTTGAAAACGCCAGGAGAAGGAGTACATTATAAGCAGTATAAATACCACACTGCTCAGGATTTATCAACCGGATAAGTGCACTCACTCTAAAAATCTCAGCTACACCTGGCTTTAAATAGCTCATGCATTTATCAGCCAATAAATCCCTCATGATTTACAGCACACTAGATCACACCTCAACAAAATCACTATGTCAAGAATATCCATTTACAAATAGTTTAATGTTTGAAAAATTTTTCATGGGATACCAGTTGTCAGCAGTTGTGTTGTCAACGTGATGGGAAGATCTCCCATTATTGGTAATACTAGCAGTTAGAGCAAATTCTCCCAGTCCAAATGGTACTTCCGACCGAAGGACATATTTAGCAACACTCGAGAAAAGCGAAACTCTGTTTTGCGTTTGTCAGACAACTGTCGCTTTACTTCGTCAGCAAAAAATTTCAAGTTCGCAAGGATCTCTTCGTCCGTCATCCACACCATTCCAACCGGAAACCTAACCATGCCTCCAGCGGTAATCGTGTACTTCCTAGTGTATTTTAGATGTTGAATCATGCGACATAACCCCTCCGCGTCACCGAAGACCATATTCTTCTTCGCAGTCGGCGTCTTCTCCCTCATTTGACGAGCGTATACCCTCATTTGGGATTCCAGGGTTCTGGACGACAGATATGCATCGTACATCTTTGCTTTGCCGTCCTTCAGATTCTGGAAGTACTCAGGAATTCCTGATGCCCCAAGAACAATGCCACCAACTTTCCTCGCCTTCTCCGCCATTTCTCCTTCAGCAAACACAGCAACTTTTTTCGAAGGCCCGAACTGTGGGTGAGGTAGGTTCAGCACTCTTGTTATATCTTTGGCTGTTTCAGTTTCCTTTGAACGATCCATGTAGATGGCTGCCATGATAGCCCTCTCTCTGGAAACAGGTAGAGCAGAATACGCTCTTAAAGCTGAAAGGACTAAATGAAAAGGGTACTTTGGCTGAGTCACTTTGTACAAGATAAAACACTCATTATGATCTGCTGGCAGTATAGGATCGTGAATACACCTCTCGACTCTCCACCACTTCCGTTGCTTTCGCCTCCTCCACAGGTTCACAGACGAGCTAAACGATCGGCAATTGTACAAAGTGGTCTTCCAGCCAGATGAATACCAATGCCAAGCAGACATCTTGGCAAAAATTTCTACAGAAGAGAGAGAGACAGACAGAGAAGAAAAGAAAGAGAGAGAGAGAGAGAGAGAGAGAGAGAGAGATCAAGATGGAGACACAGAGAAAACTCTGGCCTCGGCAGACAAGAGCTGACCGGCTTGCACTTCCATTTGGTCGGCTATCAATGCTCCATGCCATGATACGTAGCCGCTTGAAAATCAGTATAACCTGATAACGTAAATCCCTACAGCCAGATCGATCACTTCATCACTCGCGATCGCTCGATATCAATGCACCTGGTGGCTGCATGCGCACTATGCCGCAGCTGATAGCTATAGTATTATATTGATCATAATAATATTATGCACCGTCCCGTTACCATAGCAAGAGGGGATTCGTGGTGCACGTGCTACGTATACTGCTACTGGCTAATCTAGATGCACAGGTAAGACTCTACCGGCTTTCATCATGTTCATGCTTCTTCGATCCTCTTCATTTGCTTCGACTCCAGTGCTGTGTCGCTGAGAAAAGTTCGGAAACACGAGAGTGGTGTCACAAGGAACTGAAGCAGAAAGTGGACTGGTGTCAGGATGAGAGCGCGGGTACAATCCCTTCACAAACAGGTCACAAGACTTCTGCAGGCATGGCCCAAACAAACTGGAGACTACCAACTGGCAGATTTGAGAACATTTTTGCAGACTCTGCTTACCACCAAGTGGAAGCCTGAGCACTGGCACGAAAGAGAAGCTGAAGAGACGCTGACTTCCTTGCAAAGGCTGAGTGAAAACTACTACAGAAAAAGGTATGCCCGACAGTCGGAGTACACGGTAAAGAATGAATTGGAAGAAATTGCCAAGCGGAAACAACAATCTTCGTTTGTGAGTAGAATTCTCGGGCTTGTTGGTCGATTTCGGTAACTAGCAGCTCATCTTGCTCTTATCTTGAAAGTAGTCGATCGTTACGATGATCAGCCAAGATTATTCGGTCCTTCACGCGTCGCCGGCGTTGGTTTGGATGATCGACAGCAAAGCTATGACAGACGTTTAAATGGGGATAATGCAGTGGACGTAATGGTGCTCTGTCACTGTGGTTACCTTTATTTTGTGAACTTACGACGGCTTGTTCTTAATAAGCCACGGCTGACTGGTGACCAGGAACCGTTATTGCATTCTGCTGCTTCGTTGACATTTCTGCCGTTCAATAGATCTACTGAACTGCATTCCTTCAAGAGTGTCATCGGGCAGGTTTATTGTCTTGCTGAAGATATTTAGTAATCGTCCGTACACTCCACGTCAGTCATTGTCACCGGCACACGCAAACAGAAGCGCACTTTCACTACTTTACTTTTACAGTAACTTACCGGCCGACTTCTAGTTTTCTTGTTGGCCAAGTTACAGGAATTGCCGACTTGGACGGTATTGCTCTTATTATCGTTTGACATGCCTATGGCTCATGTGTTGGGTCAGAATGCTCGATTTCACAAGATTTCCTGTCAGCTTCACTGCAAACTGTTTGGGGATAATGAACAGCTCTACTAGATTTAGAAGATCATGAAAACCTTCTGGCTCAGACAAATGTTTATAGTTTTAGCTAAGGCAACGACCTAGGCCTGACTAGGACATTTGCGTTCCGTGTCTGAGAAATGGAACCTCTAATCATGATGATGGAGCTATTCAGTTTTACCTGTGGTTGCATTCAGACTTGGAGTTATCAACCGGAATGCAAAATCGCAACTTGTTAGCGAATGGTGACTAAATAAGCAAATGAAATGAGGAAGTTTGTTTGCCTGTGGTTGGCAAATTAGTTATGACATATGTAACTGTGCTGGACTACACAGTGTGTGTTTGAAGAACCATCAGCTAACAACAGCACGGTTGATGTGATTTTATTCCATTCTGAATTATTCTCATCATTCAATATGTGGAGTAGCAGATGGCACTTTGTGCAAGCTCTAATGAAACCTCAATCTTGTTGCCATAGAGATTTGCAGGTTGAATATATACTGGGCTACAGTACGTACTGCAGCAGGAATAGTGCAGAGTAGCTATACTGTAAAAATGATTAATTTTTGTACACCTACAATGTGCATAGTTTCGATGGGACAGGGTTTTCATAGCGACATATATTCAAACTCTTCTGCTAATTTTGGTTGGCTGTGCAAAGTTTCAGCAGCTGGTAAATTCTTACAATATTCAGTACCCGACCATTTGGCAAATTTCTGGCAGACTGAAGATCTACAAGAGTGCCCGGCTGTAGATTCTGAACAAAAAGGAATCTGAAGTTTCGAGGGGTAGACTTCTAATACCTGAACGTGTCGTGCAGTGACAGACCCACCCCTGCAGCTGAGTGGTCACTGTAGCAGTATAGCACGGTTAATGGGCACATGTTTCGACAGTTTGGCCAAGTGGTCTACAGATAATTCTGAGTGGTGTGTTGGCTGACAATCAGATTCACTATAGTAGCATATATAAGTGAAACAGTGCCCAGATCATCCATAGCAAATTGACTCTAGTATTAAAAACACCTGCTTCCACTGCACATTTTTCAATTAAATGGTATGATATTTCCTCTGTACAGAGCCCCTACTCTTCTACATATTGAGTGGTTTCGCTATAGAGAGTAATATTTAGGGGAAAGCCGGGCAAAGGAAAGAAAAACTTTAAACCTGATCAGAGTCTACCATGATCTACCGGGGGGAGCTATTTGAACCATGTATGGATCTGCACCTCAGCCACCCTTACAATTGTCTGTTCGCTGGAGTCAAGAAGTTTGGCAAATGTTATGACCACTTTACACATTAAACCAGTGGCGATGGGAAAGTAAAAATTGTAACATTGTCTTCAGTTTTTGAACATTTCCACCTCTTGGCAAATGAAGCCTAATTGTGGAAAAAAATCATTGGTCAAGTATACAATTTCCATTATTTGGCCATTATATATAGTATAGTGAACCTCCTTGCTTGCTTCAGGTGGTCCAAGGATATTAAAACATGATCAGTGCTGTGAAATCCCTCCTGCATGAGTCAAATGAATGATGCTGCACAAGCCACTTACTCAGATTTCTCTTTCAGCTTATTAGTAATTCTTTTTAAATACAATAATTACATGAACCGCAACTTCGCTGGTGTGGTAAAATTAATAAAATCCTATAAATCCCTGGGCTTTGCCTCGGAATTTATCACTAGGCTAGGAGGGGTCCTCTTTTTGGTATATACTGTGGCACTAGTTTGGTCTTGGTTTATACATTAGTTATACATACTAATATAATATGCATTCCAGTGAGGCTTGACAATGCATGTACTGAAAGCCTGCCTGTTTTGTAAGTTTAGTCTCTTTGATTCAACAGCCATCCTATTTCAGCTGTTTTGATATATGTATTCATGGCATGCAGACTTGCAAAGTCAGCAAAGCACTTCACACACAAAGACTGATGAAATTAAATGGAATTCTTTTAACTCTCCATGCTTGTTGCCATGGTTCAATCAGAATCAAACAATGAAAAGGTCACGAATTTTGTTTCATGACCTTTGGAACTAAATGATCCGGAAGTTTCAGGACATTTTGAACTGATGATTTGAACCTGACAACATTGACTTGATTGTTGTTAGGAATCGCAATGCATCTGTTTGATTGCAACAAGAGGTTGTTACAAGGTTACAAAAAGAGCAACAATTGTTGCTCTTGTTGTAGCCTTGTAACAACCACTTCCTTCCAAACAAAAACACCTTGGGGTCAGTTATCAGTAGCAGGGTCTCGTACTGTCGCACAACCTTCGCTGCCTGGACAGGGCAAGCACGTTGAAGTGATTATCTCTAAACTGTATCAACTCTACCGCTTGCTAGCCTGTGTCATCCATCGCCTGCCCACGTAGTTCAGTCCCTCTACCTTGATCGTTAACAATTATTTCGTTAGCTCCTCGTCAATGATTCTTCACGGCAAGAACATGTTTGAGACACCGAATTGGGGAGCGCTCTGTTGGAGTGCGCTCCATTGAGATGCGCTTCATTGGGCCTAAAGCTGCACTGAATTGGGGAGCGCTCTATCAGGGTGCCCTCAATTGAGATGCGCTCCATTGGACTTAATGTTGCGCCAAATTGAGAGACGCTGAATTGAGCCGCGCTGTATTAAGCCGCGCTGTATTGAGCTGCGCTATATTGAGACGCGCTGCATTGAGCTGCGCGGTATTAAGTCGCGCTGTATTGAGCCGCGCTGCATTGAGCTGTGCTGCATTGAGCCGCGCTGTATTGAGCCGCGCTACATTGAGCCGCGCTGAAGTAGGTTGTGCTCTGTTAATCCGCGCTGAGTGGGAATAACCTTCCAGACATGACACGAGTGGCCAGGCGAGTATCTAGACACTGGTCACAGAGCTCAGCGTCTGCGGCTTACTCTTTCAATGCCACCAAAAAACGGTTGAACGGCTCCCCCTCAGGCTGTCGTCTTTCTTCATACTGCACCCGGTAGAGGGCGTCGTTCCGTTGTGCCCGAAAGTGTTGTTACACGCGGTCAAGCAGACCTGGCAGATTGCCATCCTCCAATCCGATCGTGTGACTCACCAACGCCCGCATCTCCATAGTCAAGGACGTTCGGAAGAGAGCAAGCTGCTTTTCCGGGGGCTGTCTATCACCCTCGATCAGCTGGAAATAGCCCTCCCGAGTGGCTCGCCACGCTTTGAACTCTCGCAAACTGAGAGATGGGGATAGACGGGGAGGAAGAGGAACGTTGGCCGGTCGAACGGGGATCCCACTGGTAGGTTGGGCAGGTTTAGGATGGGCGGCAGCATCAAGTTGGGCGATCTAAGCGTGCCGTCAGGGAGCTCAGCTTCTGCTGGAGCAAGTCAGTCTGGCGTTCAGCGGCAGCCAGACGCTGTTGTGAAATAGCGTTCAAGTCGCCGGTCGCGCCCAAGAGCGCAGTCATGCTGGCTGGTTAGAGTCCCCCTGGCGTCTCTTCGGCATGATGAAGTCCCGGAGCCAAGACAGAATGCACGAACGGGAAAAAAATGCCAAGAACCCAGGCACTGATAACTGTTCGCCGCGCCATGTATAAATTGGTCCCAATGATTCCAACAAACAAGACAAGGCTCATTACACGCAAGATTGGAAGAGAAAGGAAATGCTTCTGTTCAAAGACTGACAAGTCATGGTGCGGCTTGCAAAACAAACACAGTTGATCACTAGATAAACTGCTTCGCCACGTTTAAAACACAGTTGAAATGTGAGTGATGCGTAGCCATAAAAGGAAAGTTATACAGTATAAATCTCTACATTTATACATTTATGATGATAGTAACACTGTTTTTCCATATACATGTAGGCTACCTGTAGCTTTTTGAGGTTGCTGAGGTCGCTCACTGACCTAGGCCAATATTGCATCCGGACGAATATGTTGATATTTGGCCTGCATGTGACTAAAATTAGAGGCAGGGATTGACCGAAAGGGGTAAACAAACCACGCCCTATGATGTACTATATAAGTGGGGCCTACCCAGCCTGACTACAGTTACAAAACTCAACAACAGTATGACAAATCATGGTGCATCAGTGCAGGGTGCACTCGCACTGAAAAGGAAACACCAGCAAATCTTGTATAAAAGAGGGCCTTTTGGGGCCTTTGTGACGTCACGGTAACCAGTTGGCATGGCACCTCTACTTCTACAGTAATTTCTTAATTGGATCTAGACCTGGCTCAACCTGGCTCCAGTTTCTCACCCCCTTAAGCTTCGATGTAGCTGTAGCTATAGTACCAGGTCATAGCAAGTACCTTGTAACCATGGCTACTAGTACAAGCACATGTACATGTATTTCCAAACCGAAACTAGATCTACCAGTTATGATGCCATTGAGGGTAATCGAAAGTGGAAGAGCTGTTTCACCAGCTGTCTTTCAGAGCAGGCCCACAACTTCATCGAACCAGCTCAGTCCAGCTGCAGAAAACACTTCCTCATCAACTTGACCATGCCTTACGTTATTGTCTGTGAAGAAGGTCTGTCGATTGAGCTTCGAGGGTCGTTCGACGGTACGTCGACGAACGTACTTTTCTCGAAACTGGGATTGTCAGACAGGACTACCATGACAAAGCCTACAATGATGGAGGATATGCCGGACATTAAATGCGAGTACTTCACATTGCTGGAGCGCAGTGGCTTTATGCTCGTCAGCTCTAACGCCTGCTTTGACAACTACAAAGGACGAATCATTCGTGAGTACGTCTTCCACAAACATGATAAAAGTGATCCTATCTTCAGCGGAGAACGTGTTAGCGATAGCGGTAGCCAAGAGTGCCCCAAATGAGTCTCCTCTGCGACGATTGCGAAGCCGGCCTAGTCTTTTTTTTGTTCTTCCGCCATCTTCATGAGTTGAAGTCTCAAGTCACTGGTGAAAATGATGTAGCATCATGATACCTGACTTTCGCCAAGCTAAATTTCAATAGTTCAGTTATAATATCACTTAAACAAGTCCTCTCCGTCCTTACAGATTAAACGGCGTCTCCTGCACAACTCATAGGAAAAAATTAGTATCAAATCAAGCCTAATCATGCACCTTTTTTGACTACATTTACTCAGAACAAGCATGCCAACTTTAATGGTGTTGTTCAAAGTTGCGTTGATAATTTTTGTACTGTTTCAGAATTCAATTTCTGACAGAAAGAATTAAAACAACTCTCTGACAAGGCGAGCTGTGGTTCGTATAACGTATGCATGGGAATCTGACTTTGAAGAAAATTGATTTTCATTAAAACATTCTGAGGTTTATACTAGCATGATCTCTATGGTGTGTTTTTATGAATGCCTGCATGTTTGTAATTGTTCATTTGCTATTTTCTGTCTGAGCATGGGGACCACCGCTCTAAACAAAGCCACTGAGTAATCGATTACTTGTAGTTGAGCATTCCACTGTTAATGTTACAGCCAGTGTGTTGGTTGTGCAGGTGCCTCCAAACCTGCAGAACTCTCTCAGTGCCATGGCAGCTTATAAGCTGCGCCACACACCACAGAGAGATTTTTAGTGAGACCTTGCTTAACCAGTCCTGGGCTGTTCATCTGAATCCCTCAGTATCCACATACAAATTATGGAAATGTGACAAATGTACACCATGGATATTACTATGCACTGATAATGAATGCTGGTCACTTACATGTATCTGGTACCCCTGCCAAACTGGATATTTTCATGCATGACAAATGTGTGCGGTTAAGAGAAGTCTCACTGCACATACTTTAATTTGTTTAAATTTCCTGGTACAATAATTCATATGCTGTCAGTGACACAGCACAAATGATGTAAAAACTTCCCCACACCAGCATCAATGGTAGAGGGAAGGTTGAGTAACACATAATGTGTTATTAGAAAGAGAGAGAGAGAGAGAGAGAGAGAGAGAGAGAGAACAGCAGCAGCTGTGTCCCTAACCAGGAGTCACCAGTGGAAGGAGGAATACTTGTCCCTCGATCTGCGTACCAGCAAGCTAACACTTAGTCGATTCCACCATGATCCATAATTCAACATGGAGTCCATAGTATAGAGCTGCATCACAATAATAACAGGCATGTACTTCAACCACCATCAATGCTGGTAGTCTGGGATCAATACTGTGCCGTAGTGAAGTGCTCAGTAGCAGAGAAAGCTATGCGTAAATAAACTTGTTTGATATCCTTGGAGCAAAATAATGTGCACTGTAAACATTACCAAGCACAGCATCAAATATTTCCCTCTGAATGCAGCCTGAGAACTGTCGCTTTTACTTAAATATTGTGGTACAGTAATCACTACAGGTCTTTTCAAGCACCTGTGTGGCTTAAGATAATCACATTCATGCACGCACGTACGTGTGTCTGGGTCAATTAAAACTTGTCTCCATGGCAACAAAGCACTTCACACAAAGAGCAGTGTTAGTACTGATGATGCAAGTGGTCCAGTCTGTAGAAGAGGCTAAGCCATCATGCAAACTATTGTCCTAAGCAGGCAAAGCATTTCCTAATACAACCAACCAGTGCAGAGTGCATGCATCTGAAAGTAAATAAAATGGACCATTATAGAACATTAAAAATGACTCAGTTCTCAACACCTTGCATTTCACTGCTTTGATGTGTGTATATGTGAGATACTTGCACATGCCAGTGCCAGGCACTTCCTGGAGTTTTGATGGTATCCTGTGCAGTACGGTACAAGTCCATACAGCGTGCACCATTGGTCGGCTGATCTTTTGAGTGCATGATGGATCTGTCATGATTACTATGAAGACAAAGCGACCATGTCCATTCTGTTCAGGTTTCTTGTTCTAACGTTGACATACATCCCTGGCCTGGGCAAGTCTTCTGTGGCCCTAGCTGGGTTTCTGAAATATAAGAAGGGCCTGCATGGATACATTTCATGCATGCACCCCTTGTCATGATTCATTTTTTATCTTTCCAAATTGTGTGGGCTCGCACTTTGGCTTTCATAAACTCATTCCAGTAATACTGTCAAAGATTCAAGTTTAGCTGTGGGTCAGTTGTTGTTTAACAGCTTTCATGGCTTCGATCGCCAGCTTCCCAACATTGGCTGTAAGAATATGCCACATATTCTTGCATGAGCCATACCAATACAAAAACATCACGCAGAGCACAAGCTAGTGCTTGTGCTGGTACAACAATAAAAATTATATAAAACATAAATTCATCAGCCACATGCAGTGAAGCTTGCATGTACATACTAAACAAGATAAAGGCTAATGCTCATAGTAAGTGGACTACAATAAACAGCAGCCAAGGCCAGCTTATATAATGCTGCAATGAATGCAATTGAATTTTGTGGTACATGTACTTAACACAGCAGATTTTCATTGAAGAAAAGTGAGTTTTCTGTTAAATCATGGGGTTATAGTGTGCATAGATTGTTATTACATGGCCAAGCTCAACACTTTAACTCTGGTAGGGTCTTAAAATTTCATGAGAGTGTTTAAACTTTGAATACAGAGGTGCGTAGAAGCTCAGGTTACATGCAAAAACATTGAACTCCAGAGAAGTGGAACCAGCGGACGATGCATGCCGAGGTTGGAACTGCCCATATACTTATGCAGAGGATGATGCCAGCAATGTTGCATAGCTCAAATAATCTGCACTAATTCTATGATGTGTGTGTATCAAATTAAAAGAAATTGCTTGTACGTCACACGCTAAGAGCGAATTCAAACACCAAACATGCAGTTGTGGAACTGACACAAGGTGGTATACAGTACTGATGTGCAAGCCTGTGTGAGTCATGGGAACGAGTTTTGCCAGTTTTGACAACATGCATGTGGTATCAGACTGACAGAGTCGTAACTTCCAAAAGCAAATATAATGCAGCAGCAGAATAGCCCCATTAATCAGTCAATCACTCTCATCCTTCCTACATCAAGGAAAGGGATAGTCAATTTAGAAAAAAACCTACTCTTTAATATGACTTAGTCCACTGGATCTGTTTTGGGACCTAATCAGTGTGTGTGTGTGTCAATTTAAAAAGAAAGGTGCGAGTAACAGAGCACATCTCACACGCAAAAAGACAAGAAGCAAAACAAAAATTGCAACAGCAGCAGTTAGCCCATTCATCAGTTGATCACTGCCAGTCTGTACAGAAATTGAAGTGGAGAGAGAGAGAGAGAGAGA
>JAOWAW010101095.1:0-27213 GCA_028565695.1 Nicola tetela
GAGGAAAAATGGAGAGCCACAGCCAAGGATCGAACCGGGGTCTCGGGATCTGCGCTCCCGCGTCATAACCACTAGACCACCATGGATCTTGTGTGTGCATGTGTGCGTGTGTGTGTGTGTGTGTGTGTGTGTGTGTGTGTGTGTGTGCGTGTGTATGCGTGTTTGCGTGTATGTGTTTGTGTGTGTGAGAGAGTGAGTACATATAAACACTAATTACACCGCGGTGCCCTTGAACGTTAGTTACTAATATAACGTTTGCCAGATGCGGGCTAAAATATCCCAATGTACGCATGGTAAATAGAGCGAGTGGGAAAGTACAGGCCAGGAGGAGATCCTAACGGGAATAATGAGTTGGAATGAGAAACGTCAGGAGGCTAGGTACAGGCGATGTTTACCAGGCAGTGCTAGCGTGCAAAATTCAGATTGGCCTAGGTGTGAGTACAGATTTTCTACTAATGCTGAAAACTTGCGGAAGGTATACTTCGCTTCCAAGTGAACCGAAAACTAACAATCGTACAAGTACGTACGATGGGATTTCAATAATCCAACATTTACGAAAAATAGCGTAGTATGTTCATTCATCTACCGCTCCAACCAAATCCCATCATTGTCAACAGATAAACACATAAAAACAAGGAACGTCGAGAAACAGCTACACGCCAACGGCTACTCACGACCATTCACCCGCCACAGCGCCACCAAACCCCCATAAACAACGCAAGTTTATAAACCCAAATATCCTCAACTAAGGTACCTAGCAACTGATCGCAAGTATCCGATCCCTTTGTCAGCAGCACCAGTCACGCGATAGCCCGTATTTTATATCCTTACCGTACAACGATCACACACTGGGAAATGGGATCTCCAATGGCGATTGAAAGACACAGCGGAAACGCTAGCAAACCAGATGTCTTCCACTAGCTTAGCTGCAATGACTGCGAACTAACTCATGTCGTAGAGACGGGACACACCGCACACGCTAGAATTTAGGAACACAAGGCAGGAGTATAAAATGGACATCCGGAACTCTCCGCACCAACATGCTATTCAACTCGACCAACAACTAAACTGGGATCAGCCGCCAAGAGCAGCACCGTGATCAGGCGACGGCGCATTATAGCAGCTATGGCGATCCAGACGAGGAAAACCATGAACAGAGATACCGATTTATTAAATTACGCCGCTGCCTGCCTCCTCTACCCTAACTACATACGCCTCCCCTGATCCCCTAGATAACATCCTCACTCCTCTGGCACGGTACACCCACCCCTCCACACCACTGGTTGTTAACATTACCTAGATTAAGGCTACTCTAACCTCACACACGCTGTACATTGCCTAGCTGGTACTACTAACTCTCAGACAACCTGATGATGGTTAGGGAAATCTTGGCCGAAACGTCGTTGATTCTAATTTGTAGCTGTCCTTAGAGAATCTTTGTAACTGCACTGATGCTGCAAATCTGTAGCCCTTTCAGCGGAAACTGGCTATTGCACTACCTATACAGACTTTGCACGATATAGTCTTCTAGCAACCTAGAGTGTAAATTCGTTTGATCACTAAGTCTAAACGAATCTGGGCAGATTTACTTCTGGTTTCCATTATAGTTGGCGTTGATGACAAACACACAAAACTTTGTTCTAGGTAAGTATGTGTAAGATGCATCCATTTAGGTGTGTGTGTTTCCAAATGTGTGCTTTTCATAGTAAGCAAATGTATGTTCTCACATTCCGCACAGTGGTACTTTCAGTTGCTTGTTGGATTTCAGAATTTGTCTCTCTACTGTTAGCTGGTCTTCTTAAAATACGAATCAGCATGTAAGTGTTGGCGGTGACGAAATGTCAGTGCCCAATAATTAGCAATCGTTCTTGGTGCACTTGTGCTCGGCACAGCAGACGCACCGTTAGGGAGCCAGGTGTACTGCGTTCGATGCCTTCCGTAGCCCATCATTCTTCAGATGTCCGAGTCGATATAGAGACGTTTTTGGACTAGCATGTGGCGTGTGTCCTTCGCACCTCAAAAAAGGGGGTAAATATGACTGATGGAGCTACTCGTTACTGTACGAGTCAGAGGTCCCCAGCTACTTTGCACAAAACCAGCCGGACTTGGGAAATAGGCTTCCACAGCATTGACAGCCTACCACACAAGTACTTAAAAACCTCAGATGCCTCTATCCCTAACTTCGTCTTGACGCTGAAAGCTACTAATCATCGCAAGTTGCTAGCTAATTACTATAATTCGTGACATGTTGAGATCAATTAGAAAAAACAATGTGTACATATCGTACAGATCTGAAACTAGCATAACCTTCCAGGTAATTGTTCCAAACAGATATACACAAATGTACCAGACGCAATAAGAAACCAAAAATGGAACGGAGCATGCGCATTCAATTGTATCAAATGGTGCGGTTGCACTTTCAGCATGGTTTGTTGCACTTCATTGTCATGTCTAAATTATGTGTACTTAGACCAGTCCAACTACATTGCTGGAGTACCGGTCCTGTTTACTATTTAGAAGTGCGAGGAGTGGAAACAAAACATATCAATACAGACAGAAGTGCAGAGAAACGTTCGTGCTTATTACTTACAGGCTGCGTGGTGTTTTTGCAGAAAACAGCGCAAAAACAAAACACAGGAAACAAGTTAATTTGCCAAATAGCAGTTAACTAATAATTACCGTGAAAGATGTCATACTTTAAGGATGTTATCACTCATATAGTTATGGTACCACCAGCTACATATAGGTAAGCTTAATATTGGCAATTGTTTGGAAAGCGGCCATTTCTAGCATTAGACAGGAGTTGCTACTACTTCATTGTGGCAGAAAAACACAAACGTGTCGTGTGCCAATACAATTAGCCACCAATTCCTGAGATTCAAATGTTGAGTTTGGCCCGTGTACTACTACATATATCCTCTCAAATTTATTTCTGGCACCAGATAGCTCTACATATGCAATGATTGGTTCTAGTTTAGTTGATAATCTGTCTAATGACATTGAGCTACAGAAATTGAGAATGCTGAAACACCAGTCAATGCATTGTCTCCATACAGCCATACAAAGTAATAGCAGAATTCTAGCAGGTGCACAATGGAAATTCTAATGTCGAAGGGGTGTTTTTTTGTAACTTACACAGCGCGGATCCTGTTTGAAAAAGGAAAATACACATGCAAAGTGATTGTCATCAGCTCAAAAAACTATCCAGCCAAATAGGTAACATTACATAACAGAACACAGCAAAAGCAAATACTACACTGCAAGGTGAAACTGGCTGGGACAGTGTGTAATTAGATCCCCATCAACACACGGGTGGTATAATAGACCAGTTTCTGTAAATTGGACCTTTGGTAGATTTGAGTGGGTAAAACAGTAGCTACTAAGCCTAGACAGAGGTCGCGACCGGTTAATCACAACCCAAGCCGCATGGAGGGTTGTGATGCAGCTGGTCCTGACCGAGTGTCTACACCATCAATTTTTTTCTCACAATGTTTTCACAACCTTAAAGTGTGTGGTTAAGGGACATGATTAGCAGATCTATATGAGTGAAAGGATAGTGATAGACAGATAGTGCGTGGGTAAGGGGTAGTAATAAGCAAACGGTGCGTGGGTAAGGGATTGCGATCGGAAATTCACAACATCTAAGAACACAGGAGATTTCTATGGGTGACGTCACATGAGTTGTGAGAGAGAAGGTAACACATTAGTCAGACGCAATGGATACGTAATGTATATCATAACTGCCCCATTGCTGCTATACGTCGAGTAGGTAGGCCACACACCTTCACAGTTTAGCTATACCATTATTTTAGGAACCAGTATACACACTGGTACCATGGCAGCACAGACTCAGAAATGATCACGGACTGAACTAGAAAATGATGAAACGTATAGTCTCGTGAATTGTTCGCCAAGATTTGACAAGGTAAAAGACAGCAAAAAAAGTGATCAGTGCATAGGAGTATTCTACAGCAAGAACGCTATGCTGATAAGTTCATATCAATCCATTTGCTTGGCAGCTATTAACAGAAGCCGAATACTGACATAGGATATACCTGATAAGTCAATATTGGGCATTAATGTTCACAGCTCTAGCCTTCCACCAGATATGTTTTCCAGTGGTGCAAGTTTGACATAGAATTGAGGAAAAGTCCCCGTCGAATTATAACTTGCAAGTAACGTCCCCTACGTGCCAGAAGGTAATAGATAAATACCTAGATGGATCTGCATTAAACTAATGCTAACTTCTGATCACACACTGTCAGCCAGAGAGTAGTTGAGATGACAAAGTAAGGAGACAGCACATATGATGCAGTACTCTAGAAAACATCAGCTGAAAGATGAGATGAGTCTGAAAATGATGAAACTTACAAGCTGAGAAGTTCCGCCAAGATTTGACAAGACAAAAGAAAGCAAGAACAAAAGATTAGTGCATTCGTATGTTCTTTTAGAAATGGTTATTTCTGGATAAGTTCATATAGGGCATAAATATTCATGGCTCTTCCCCTCCATCAGATCTGTTTTCCACAAATTCAAGTATAAAAGAGATTTGGACGACAAGTCCCAGTAGAGTTATACCTTGAAAGTGACGTCTAATACACGCCAGAATCTCATAGAGTAACGACTTGTCAGATCTCCATTAAGCTACTGCTAACATCTGATCACAAACTGTCCGCCAGGAAGTAGTTGACATTAGAAATAACAGCGACAACACAAATGATGCAGTACACTAGATCAGCTACTCTATGACAACTTAAGCTGAAAGATTACATGAGTCTGAAAATGATGAAACTTACAAGCTGATGAAGTTTCCGCAAAGATTTGAAAGAGAAAAGACAGCAAGAACAAAAGATTACTGCATTCATTTAAATTTTTTGAAATGTTTATTACTGGATAAGTTCAGATCGGGGATTAATATCCGCAGCTCTTTCCCTCCATCAGATCTGCTTTCCACAAATTCGAGTATAAAATAGATTAGGACGACAAGTGGTAGTGAAGTTATACCTTGAAGGTGACGTCTACCACACGCCAGAATGTCATAGATTAACGGCTAGCCGGATCTGCATTTAGCTACTGCTAACATCTGATCACAAACTGTCAGCCAGAAAGTAGTTGAGTTGATAAATTAAGGTGACGTCACAAATGATGTAGTACACTAGATCAGTTACTCCCTGACAACTTAAGCTGAAAAATGATACAAGTCCGAAAATTATGAAACTTACTCCCTGATGAAGTTTCCGCCAAGATTTGCAAAGACAAAAGACAGCAAGACCAAAAGATTAGTGCATTCGTCTATATTTTCCGAATGTCTGTTACTGGATAACTTCATATCAGGCATTAATATTCGCAGCTCTTCCCTCTGTCAGATCTCTTTGCAACAAATTCAACTTTGACATAGATTAGGACACCAAGTTCCAGTAAAGTTATACCTTGAAAGGGACGTCTACTGTACACCATAATCTCATAGATTAACGGCTTGTTGGATCTGCATTTAGCTACCACCAAATTCGGATCACAAACTGTCAGCCTGAAAGAGGTTGGCATGATGAATTAAAATGATGGCACGAATGATGTACCACATTAGATAAGCTACTCCATGACAACTTAAGCTGAAAGATGAGATGAGTCTGAAAATGATGAAACTTACAAGCTGATGAAGTTTCCGCCAAGATTTGACAAGATAAAAGAAAGCAAGAACAAAAGATAAGTGCATTCATATTTATTTTTAGAAATGGTTATTCCTGGATAACCCATATGAGGCATTTATATTCACAGCTCTTCCCCTCAATCAGATCTTTTTTCAACAACTTCAAGTATGACATAGATTAGGACGACAAGTCCCAATGAAGTTATATCTTTAAAGTGCCATCTACTACATGCCAGGTCATAGATTTAGGGCAAGTCAGATTTGTATTTAGCTACTGCTAACTTCTGATCACAAACTGTCAGCCAGAAAGTAGTTGAGATGATAAATTAAGGTGACGTCACAAATGATACCGTACACTTGATCAATTACTCCAAGACAACTTCAGCTGAAAGATGAGATGAGTCTGAAAAGGATGACACTTACATACTGATGAAGTTTTCCCAAAAGTTTGAAAAGACGAAAGACAGCAAGAGAAAAAGATTAGTGCATTCATATATATTTTAAGAAAGGATTATTTCTGGATAAGTTTGAATCGGGCATTTTTTTGCAGCCCTCACCCTCCATCAGATCTGTTTTCAACACCTTAAAGTATGACATAGATTAGGATGACAAGTCCCAGTAAAGCTATACCTTTGAAGTGAGTTCTTCTACATGCCAGAATGTCATAGATTAACTGCAAATTGCGTTTGCATTTAGCTACTGTTAACTCCTGATCACAACCTGTCAGCCAGAAATTCGTTGAGGGACAAATTAAAGTGACAGCAGAAATGATGCAGTACACTAGATTAGTTACTCCATGACAACTTAAGCTGAAAAAAGATTTGAGTCTGAGAATAATGAAACTTACTGCCTGATGATATGTCCGCAAAGATTTGACAAGACAAAAGACAACAAGAACAAAACATTAGTGCATTCATATATATTTCTGAAATGGTTATCACTGGATAAGTTCACATCGGGCATTTATATTCACAGCCCTTCCCCTCCACCAGATCCGTTTTCAACAACCTCAAGTATGACATGGATTATCCTGACAAGTCCCAGTAACTGTATATCCTGAAAGTGACGTCTACTACACGCCAAAATGTCATATATTAACCCTTGCCAGGCCAGGGGAGCACATCGTGCCCCCGCTGTTTAAAGGCGGGGTATATTTCCTAAGCAAGTTCGAATTCAATGCTGGAGCTCCCTGAATTTTCCCCATATGTATTTCCCCCTCTGAAAAAGGCATTTTCGGCCGTCTGGTTACACTTCAGGTTGCCATAGCAACCAATGAAATCCTGTTTACGTAAACGTGTGTGGACTTCTGAATGAAGTTCCAGGAGGTTTCATGAGATTTCTACATTTTCTCTCCCAAACAAAAGTTCTTCAATGAAGCATAAAAGGCTGTTCTTGCTGCTTTCTTCTGAAGAAAATGCTAGAATATTCTATGCCCACACACACTATGCCTGAAACTATTGTCATAATCATAAAGTAATTTCATCCACCTTAAATCGTCGTACAACATCACCATGGCACCAGGTTTTGCTCAGAAGCTGTCAGATCTTGATAAGCTTACAGAAAAACCTAGGTTCGTGGCCTCAGAAGAGACTAAACTTAATTTTTCATAAGGGGTACAATGTGCCCTCCTGGAATTTGGAGCTCAAAAAGCCTAGCCTGGATAGGGTTAACGGCCAGTCAGATCTGCATTTTGCTACTGCTAACTTCTGATCACAAACTGTCAGTCAGAGAGTAGTTGAGTTGATAAATTAAAATGACATCACAAATGATGCAGTACACTAGACCAGCTACGTCATAACAACTTCAGCTGAAAGATGAGATGAGTCTGAAAATGATGAAACTTACTGCCTGATGAAGTTTCCGCAAAGATTTGACAGGACAAAAAGAAACAAAATATTAGTTCATATGTATTTTCAGAAATGGTTATTTTTGGATAACTTCATGTCAGGCATTTATATTCGCAGCTCTTCCCCTTCATCAGATCTGTTTTCCACAAATTCAAGAATGACATAGCTTAGGACGACAAGTCCCAATAAATGTATAACTTGAAAGTGACATCTACTACACGCCAGAATGTCCTAGATTAACGGCTTGTCGGATCTGCATTTAGCCACTGTTAACATCTGATCTCAAACTGTCAGCCAGAGAGAAGTTAAGATGATAAATTAAAGTTACGTCACAAATGATGCAGTACACCAGATTAGTTACTCCATGAAAACTTCAGCTGAAAGATGAGATGAGTCTGAAAATGGTGAAACTTACTCGCTGATGATGTTTGCGCCAAAATTATACAAGACACAAAAGACAGCAAGAACAAAAGATTGGTTCATTGGTACATATTTTTAGAAATTTTTATTTCTGGATAAGTTCATGTTGGGCACTTATATTCGTAGCTCTTCCCCTCTATCATATCTGTTTTCAACAACTTCAAAGGTGACATAGCTTAGGACGACAAGTGGCAGCAAAGTTATACCTTGAAAGTGACGTCTACTACACGCCGGAATGTCAAAGATTAATGGCTAGTCTGGTCTGCATTTAGCTACTGCTAACTTCTGTTCACAAACCGTCAGCCAGATAGTAGTTGAGATGTTAAATTAAGGTTATGTCACAAAAGTTGAAGTACATTAGATCAGCTACTCCATAGCAACTTAAGCTGAAAAATGAGATGAGTGTGAAAATGATGAAACTTACTGCCTGACAAAGTTTCCGCAAAGATTTGACAAGACAAAAGACAGCAAGAACAGAAGATTAGCGCAATCGACAGCAAGATCAGAAGATTAGGGCATTCAAATATTTTTTTTTAGAAATGTTTATTACTGGATAACTTGATATCGGGCATTTATATTCGCAACAAATTCAAGAATGACATAGCTTAGGACGACAATTGGTAACAAAGTTATACTACTAACTACTGTTCACAAACTGTCAGCCAGAAAGTAGTTGAGATTATAATTTAAGGTAACGTTAAAAATGATGCAGTACACTAGACCAGCTACTCCATGACAAGTTAAGCTGAAAGATGACATGAGTGTCATAATGTTGAAACTTACTGCCTGATGGAGTTTCCGCAAAGATTTGACAAGACAAAAGACAGCAAGAACAGAAGATTAGCGCAATTGATAATTTTTAAGGGTTACTACTGGATAAGTTCATATTGGCGTTTTTATTAGCAGCTCTTCCCCTCCATCAGATCTGTTTGCAACAACTTCAAGTTTGACATAGATAAGGACGACAAGTGGCAGTGAAGTTATACCTTTATAGTGACGTCTACTACACGCCAGAAAGTCATAGATTAACAGCCTGTCGGATCTGCATTTAGCTACTGCTGACTTCTGATCATAAACTGTCAGCCAGAAAGTAGATGAGATGATAAATGAAAAGGACGTCACAAATGATGCAGTACACTAAATAAGTTACTCCATGACAACTTAAGCTGAAAAATGAGATGAGTCTGAAAATGATGAACTTACAAGCTGATGAAGTTTCCGCAAATATTTGAGGAAACAAAAGACAGCAAGAACAAAAGATTATTGCATTCGTCTATATCTTGAGAAACGGTTATTTCCTGATAAGTTCATAGCGGGCATTCTTTTCGCAGCTCTTTCCCTCCATCAGATCTGTTTTCAAAAACTTCAAGTATGACATAGATTAGAACAACAAGTCCAAGGAAAGCTATATCTTGAAAATGACGTCTTGTCCACGCTAGAATATCTTGAATAACGGCTAGTCGGATCTACACTTAACTACTGCGAACTTCTGATCACAAACTGTCTGCCAGAAAGTAGTTGAGATGATAAATTAAAGTGACAGCACAAATGATGCAGTAACTAGATTAGCTAAGCCATGGCAACTTAAGCAGATAGATGAGATGAGTCTTAAATTTATGCAACTTACAAGCTGATGAAGTTTCCGCAAAAATTTGACAAGACAAAAGACAGCAAGACCAAAAGATTAGTGCATTCGTATATATTTTCAGAAATGGTTATTACTGGATAAGGTTATATTGGTCATTTATTTCGCAGCTCATCCCCTCCATCAGATCTGTTTTCCACAAATTCAAGTATGACATAGATTAGGGCGACAAGTCCCAGTAAAGTTATACCTTGAAAGTGACATCTACTACACGCCATAATCTCATAGATTAACGGCTAGTCGGATCTGCATTTAGTTACCGCTAACATCTGATCACAAACTGTCAGCCAAAATATTGTTGAGATGATAAATTAAAATGACGTCAAAATGATGCAGTACACTAGACCAACTCCTCCATGACAACTTAAGCTGAAGGATGACATGAGTCTGAAAATGATTTAACTTACTGCCTGATGAAGTTTCCGCAAAGATTTGACAAGACAAAATAAAGCAAGAACAAAAGATTAGTGCATTCGCATATATTTTAGGAAATGGTTATTTCTAGATAAGTTCATATTGGGCATTTATATTCGCAGGTCTTCCCCTTCACCAGATCCGTTTTCAACAACTTCAAGGATAACATAGATTAGGACGAAAATTCCCAGTGAAGTTATACCTTGAAAGTGACGTCTACTACACGTCCGAATATCTAGATTATCCGCTCGTCGGATCTGCACTTAGTTCGAGTTAACTTCTGATCACAAACTGTGAGCCTGAAAGAAGTTGAGATGGCAATTTAAAGTGACATCACAAACGATGCAGTACACTGGAATGGCTGGTCAATGGCAACTTCAACTAAAAGATGAGATTTGTCTGAATATGATGAAACTTACTCGCTGATGAAGTTTCCGCAAAGATTTGACAAGACAAAAGACAGCAAGAACAAAAGATTAGCGTTTTGGCATAAACTTTTACAAATGGTTGTTTCTGGATAAGTTCATATCGGGCGTTTATATTCGCAGGTCTTCCTCTCCATTAGATCTGTTTTCAAAACCTAAAAGTAGGACATAGGTTAGGACGGCAAGTCCCAATAAAGTTATACCTTGAAAGTGACGTCTACTACACGCCAGAATATCAAACATTAATGGCAAATTGGCTCTGCAGTTAGCAACTGCTAACTTCGATCACAAAATGTCAGCCAGAAAGTAGTTGAGATGATAAATTAAAGGAATGTCACAAATGATGCAGTACACTAGATCAGTTACTCCATGAAAACTTCAGCTGAAAGATGAGATGAGTCTTAAAATGACGACACTTACTTCCTGATGAAGTTTACACCAAAATTTGACAAGACAAAAGACAGCAAGAACAAAAGATTAGTGAATTTGTTTATTCTTTTAGAAATAGTTATTTCTGCATAAGTTCATATCGGGCATTTTTGTTCACAGTTCTTGCTCTTCGCCAGACCTGTTTCAACAACTTCAAGTATGACATAGATTAAGACGACAAGTCCCAGTAAAGTTATACCTTGAGAGTGACGTCTACTACACACACTTGAAAGTCTAGGTCATCAACTAGTCTGGTCTTAATTTAGCTACTGCAAACTGCTAATCACAGACTGTCAGCCAGAAAGTGGTAGAGATGATAAATTGTGCTGACACCACAAGTATTGCAGTGCTCAAGATCAGCTATTACATGACAATTTCAGCTGAAAGATGACATCAGTCTTAAAGTGATGAGACTTACTGCCTGATGAAGTTTCCGCCAAGATTTGGCAAGACAAAAGACCGCAAGGACAAAAGATTAGAGCATTCGTATACATTTTAAGCAATATTTTGGATAATTTCATATCGGGCATTAATATTCGCAGCTCTTCCCCTCCATATAATCTGTTTCAACAACTTCAAGTATGACATTGGTTTGTGGACAAGTGTCAGTAAAGCTTCCTTGAAAGTGGCGTCTACTACACGCCTGAAGGTCTTTGATAGACATCTAGTCGGATCTGCATTTTGCTACTGATAACTTCTAATCACAAACTGTCAGTCAAAAAGTAGTTGAGTGATAATTATATCAAGGTGACGTCACAAATGATGGAGTGCACTAGATCAGCTACTCCGTGATAACATCACCTGAAAGATGAGATGAGTCTGAAAATGATGAAACTTACAAGCTGATGAAGTTTCCGCGAAATTTGACAAGACAAAAGACAGCAAGGACAAAAGATTAGTGCATTCGTATAATTATATTTTTGGAAGCGGGTTTTCTTGGATAAGTTCATACAGGGCATTTAAATTCGCAGCTCTTCCCCTTTATCAGATCTGTCCTCAACAGGTTCATGTATGACAGAGATATGAGGACAAGTCGCAGTGAAGTGACACCTTGTTAGTGACGTCTTCTACACGTCAGAATGTCATAGATAAACTTCTAGTCGGATCTGCATTTAGCTAAGTCTATCTTCAGATCACACTGTCACTTAGAAAGTAGTTGAAATGATTACTAATTTTTTCGTGACAAATATAGCAGTACACTAGAGCAGCTACACCATGACCACTTCAGCTTAAAGATGAGATGAGTCTGAAAATGATGAAACTTACTGCCTGATGAGGTTTCCGCCAAAATTTGACAAGACAAAAGACAGCAAGAACAGAAGATTAGTGCATTCATATGGATTTTTAGAAAAGGTTATTTCTAGATAAGTTCATATCAGGCACTTATATTCGCAGCTCTTCCCCTCCATTAGATCTGTTTTCGACAACTAAAAGTATGACACAGATTTGAGGACAAGTCCCAGTAAAGTTATACTTTGCAAGTGGCGTTTGGTACACGCCAGAAGGTCATAGGCAAACAAATAGTCGGATATGCATTTAGCTACTGCTAAATTCGAATCGCAAAGTGTCCGCCAGGAAGTGACGTTTACTACACGCCAGAAGGTCATAGGCAAACATCTAGTCAGATCTGCATTTAGCTACTGCTAAATTCGGATTGCAAACGACCTGCCAGAAAGTAGTTGAGATGTTAAATTAAGGTGATGGTACAAATGATGCAGTACACTAGGTCAGCCACTCCGCGACAACATCAGCTGAAAGATGAGATGTGTCTGAAAATGATGAAACTTACAACCTGATGAAGTTTGCGACAAGATTTGGCAAGACAAAAGACAGCAAGAAGAAAAGATTAGTGCATTCGTTTATATTTTTAGAAATGGTTATTTTTGTATATGTTTATATCATTTATATATGTTCGCAGTTCTACCATTCCATCAGATATTCTTCCCAACGGCGTATAACTGACATTTGTACTATTTTCATTTCAGCATGATATTTTCCAATTAATAAACCTTTATCTTTATGAAGGCACTCTACTGCTACAAACCTTCTCATATCTAGAAGTTTTGCACCCCGTTTCTGCCAGCGCCTGACTATGTCCCGTATGGTATCTCTATGAACTTCCGGCACGTCTATTGTTTCGTAAGTGTCCCCGTAGCAGTCCTGGCTATTGTCTAAAGGCTTCTTGCAACCGTTGCGTGGGTGCTTCAAGCGCGCGCTATTAGTATCCTGCAACGGTGTGGTTTAGCGGAGGCCGCTTGAAGGAACAAAGAAATGCAGGCGTAGGCGTCGAAGTAGTCTTCTGGTATACTCTTTGCTACATATGTGTACATGTGAAGCTATAAATAAGCTGAAGTACTCGGGATATATTTTGGGAAAGTGCGACACATTCTTTAGTTAATTTTGAACATCACACTGAAAACAATATCGCTATTTGTTACTGTAAATTATTCTAACTCAACTATGCATTAAATGTATTCTTATCTAAATTCCTGTACAGCGTCCAGTGATAATAGTGACAGGTCCAAGGGCCCCCAGTTGATGGTTCAGCATACGTACTGGCTAATACTAACGGAAAATACTGCCCTTTGCATGTTTCAGAAGAATGAACTCCCTGTTCGTTGACTAAATAGTTACACAGCAATTGCATGCATTTGCGCAATTGTCTAAATTAACATTAACTGGTATAGTCCCTGTGGTATTTGAATATTTAAAAGTGTTCATACCCAAATTCGTTAACAGTCAATGCACTTTGACGCACTATTTAGCGCAGACTGTTAGTTATCTCAGCATCCTTTATTAGGATATACTGGGAAGTGCTACACTTTCTAAGCTAACCTTATGGAGCACTCTGAATATCCTACTTCCACTTGGTATTGGTAATTATTTTAAGCCACCGGTTTAGGCTAATTAGGTGCGTTCTATAACCCCTTGAAATGGTGATCACACCAGGAGTGGCGTCCAGATCATGTCTCCTCGTCCACGAATATCGCACAGATACTGGCATGTCAGGCAATGGAGTCACTACAGTCTTCAGCACAATTCATCCAGGAGATTATGCGTTTGAATGGTGAGGTTGTATCATATGTTTCACTCCGTTTGTAGAAGCTGGAGGTGTTCACTCCGAGAAGTACTGTCAATAAACTAACTTTGTACTACATACATCATACAAGGAACAAAGGTGATGTAGAATCCGCACCCTTCTACGGTCATGTCTAGCCTAATGCTCAAAATAACCTGATCATGAGGCTTCAAGTAAGGGGCTCGGGAGAAACAAATTTACAAACAACGTCTATCACGGTGTTGTGTATTCGCCCTTTTCTTTCATTATCTTGTTGATGCTGTGTAGACATTAGCTCCTTTGGATATTAGAGAGGCTCCACTTTACTGACTTTACGTACATAGGTTATGTATCAGTCAAAACGAAATATGTTATACATATATATATCATTAAACCTGTTCCGCCATATATGTAATACGCATAGGTTAATATCTGCATTGTCTTTCTATACAGATATTTTTTTACCCCTGCAATGTACGGGTAGCGCCGCTGTCACCAACTCGGTGCCGATGGTAGATACGGATCAGATAGGGGTCGTTAGATCATATTATGATAGTCTGAGTTGGCAGAATTGGTTTAGAAGTCCGCCCTCAAACCTAGATACAGTCCCATATTCGCATTCCTCATACGTTATGCTGCTCACGGAACCTCTCTGCCATGACAAGTCCGCTACTACACCTTGATGATAATCATGGGCATATCCTTTCCTGAAATCACATACTTCTATTTGCACCAAATATAGGGATAAATGTACGAGACACCTAGAATAGCCACAGCCTGTATTCTCTGTAAGCTTTGATAACATCATAAGTTATTGCCGCTCTAAAGCTTTCCAGTTGTACAAACTTTTAAAAGTTTGTTCTGATTTCAGGAGTTGCTATCAGTTGTAATGCTTCGCAGTTCTTGTTGCATCAGTATTAAATATTTTACCTTCTTCATTGATGCCCAGCCCTGAATCCTACCTTATCTTAGTGTTCAACTGAGGCGTTGGGGGGCGGAGGGAGGGAGGGGATTCAGGAAACTGCATCTACCTTGGCCATTTGCAGTCCTGCTTTTGGGTAACTATTCTGTAGATGCTCTGTACACGTAGTTATGTAGTTGGGTTACTGTCACCAGTACCCTACTCATAAACCTTGTAGATAAACGTGGATTAGGTTTGTACCCATAACATTTATTCCATTTTCCTCTAACTCGGAAGAATTTACAAAAGCACTGGCCAAAAATCCTTGATAATTTGGGAAATAGCTGGAGTATCCACATCCAGTGATCTCCACTGCCACAATTGCACCAAGTGTTACTGCTCCACTACATGATCTTTCCAGTCTGCTGGTTTTGTAGATGTAGACCCTTTTACTAATTTGTACAGATTGCATCTGCAAACATGACACATACCAGAAAATTTATCATCTATATCTTACTCTTAGTAGCTAACCGCCATTTTTGCTGTACTCAGTTCTAGTATCATTACACAGGAGATTGCCTTAGCCTTCATCAGGTTATTCTAAACTAATGAGAGTGAAGGCAATCATCACTGAAACATCTTTTGAAAGAAACATAAATTGCTAGAGCACTAGAAGAAATTCTGCAATAAATCTTTCCAGCAGGATCCTAGATCGCTATTCATTACCAAGAATCACAATTTGTATTGGAGTAATAGTCGTTGATTCTGCAAATACGTGGCCAACTTCTTTTTGCAACTGATCTTCCAGTCCAACTTATGTATTGTAGATGATAATTAGGCACTTCAAAATTATCTCTTATTGCAAGTTCTACATACTTACGCACTATTTCATTTCCACCGTAAGAAATCGGTAAGGAAGAAAAAAACAAGCATAGTGTCAACACTGGAACTTATTCTGCAGCTATGATATACTAATTCCTATCACTATATTCTCAAATGTGTGGAATGCTGTGCACCTACGTCGGTTAGAGAGAACATTTCCATCTTCTATATTTTTAAACAATTACAATCTGTCCCTTAGTTAGACAACATTACAAATTACAACTTCTATATAAGCATAAGTACACCGCATAATCATACACCTGACCTTATTTTGCATACTATGTAATTATGACATCCATCATGTCTATATTGCTCCGTAACCCTTACCAGAGCAGATGTCAGAGTTGCCGGTCAGTGCAACTTTTTGTACACTATACAGAGCAGAGCTAAAAAATGTAGCACTTCCTAGAGTCCTCCCCCTCTCTCAGGTAAATAACTATTTTAATCCTTAACTAAACGCAGTCTTGCGAGGTAATAATCATAACAAGTTTATCCGCCATGAGGGTCTTCCCACAGCTGAGGTACAAGTACTGTATGAAAATTGTAATACCTCCAAAATAGCCTCTACCAAAACAGACTACCAGTTGTAGTGTGACAGATAAACAGTATTTGTGTGCTGTTAACATGCCAATTCTCAGTTATTTGACGCTAAATAGCCAACTCACATAACTGACCATGACGAATATAGAAAGTATAAGTATTTCAACAAATCATCAAATTGTATGATTTGTAATGGAAATTTTGTGTGGACATATTCCAGGCTCCTACACACCAAAAACGAGCATTTATTCTATAGTGCATCACTAGAACACAACTTACAGTCTGTGCAAGTCGTAGAAGACGCAAAAGTGAGAGAAACACCAAAGCAAATTGTCAGTGTAACTATTTATCTGCAAAGAATGTTCTTCATTATTTTAGCAAACCCAGAGTACAAAATTTTCACATCTTTCAGCGAGTTAGAAAGTTTCTACTAGGTCCAGCTCCAGTTCTTCTTGTGAATGGTCTAGGTAGCTTTTCTTGTCAAAAAGGCTTCTGCATTTTGGTTAAATACATGTAGGACCCTGGTCTGTTACCACCATACGCAAGAAGTTTGGTTTCTTTCTCCATTAAAGTTGTAAGTGTTTGGTCCGCAAACACTGGCCGGGTTTGTTTGCTGGTGGTGAAGAAGTATATTTTTGTAGTATGTCTAACAAACAGCAGCTATAGAGCAGCTTCATGTTTAGCAGGAAAAGCACGCCAGGTACTTACACACTGTCCATGCGTTCACCAGAAAGGTGGAGGAAAGAAGAATGGCAGAGAAAAGAAGAAAAGAATGCTTTTGGTTAATCTTAAAGAGTAAAAGGGTGTAGCTGCAAGAAAAAATATTGTATTTACATACATGGTAAATTAATTGCTCTGAAGCTTACTCCTGTGTTTGTATCAGATAATGGTTGTTGAATCCAGAGCCTTTATGTACTCTGCTTATAGGATTTTGAACTCCGATAATCCTTAGACCCATTTAGCTAAGACAATGTGCACAGTCACAATCAGTGAATGCATTGTCTTCTTGAATAAGGAGACCTCCATATGCAAGCAAGCGCACAGGTATTGTTGTGCTGGTAATTTCTCATCAGATTCACCCTTGCAAGGTGTGGCAACATTGTTTCTTGTACGTAACTACATTTCAGATTGTTAAAAATTAGAAGAAAGAATCAATATATGACACTACACCTAACAATAGTTTCTCAACTACTGGTGGAGAATTTGATACCGTTAGCCCATGATATTTGCTGCGTTATACTGTAGCAGACTCAACAAGGGCAAACTGAGAAAGGGACAACCTGTCCTCCCTCTGGGTTTCCCGTACCTTTCTGACTAGCAATACAACTAGAAGGGAAAACGAATGCAATGATAATTTAATTTTGCTCATGTTGTACAACTTAGGAATGCGGTGATGCAGAGATGATTTGTAAATGCTATCACTTTGTTTACAAAGATGGTATTTTGAAAAGCACGTATTGCAGGGCATAATTATCGCATTTGTAATAATCAGTTTGCACTTGAGGCTTTGTGTACTTCCAGCTGTGTGACATATCCAGCGTTTTTGCAAGGGTTATTCCACGTTATCTTTTGTCTTCGCAACACTTTTGTATGAATAGCGTGAGGCAACTTTCAAAGCACTCCAATTATGCAGTCTCGGCGTCAACAGTCAAAGGAAATCAGTTTCACAGGGCTGCGCATCCCTACATCTTGAATTAGTTAATTAGATGCAAAGCAAGCATGACATTACTACAAACAGCTCTCTTGCTTTTATAGCAGAGCAGCTTAGTATCATTTCTATATTATATTAACCAGAAAAGTTCAGCAATACCGGTTTTGAGGTTACTGCTCAAACTCTTCGACCTAAGTTCTGACTGGTGCGTGACTTCTCAATGATTACCCTGGGGATGTGTTATTTTCAGCCTACACTCAGACAATTCTTTGTCCTTAACTATATATATTATATATGATATTGTATATACATTTATATCTCTGTATGTATACATGTATGTATAATATCTACACATGCAGATGGACACCTTGCGATTGCCAGCCATTTTCGTTCACCATGATGCCTACTTACAGCAAACTGTATGTGAACTTTTGCGAAGGGGCATTAAGTGAAAACATCACACATGTGACCTCAACTAACGTTTAAGAAAGGTAAGTTTAAACATTCCTCGGTCGATCATACATAGCAGGTCCTCTCTCGCACACACAGCTTGTGAAACTCTAGCTCTGCCACTCCTAACAGGAGAACTCAGGAAAGGGTCTAAGACAATGGCAAAGCGTAACACATGTCTGTGCCATGAGCCATGAACATCCAACTCAAAGTCTTTTCTGAGCTCCTGAGACAGGTTCTGAAATCTCCTAGGTTTCAAGTATATGTTAGTCCCTTTTCTGGAGTGCTGACAATGATGTAGTTTTGAGTAAAAATATAGGATAATGAGCACAGATTGTAGCTCTGTGTGGGAACTTGCATTTGCATAATAAAACGAGCACCAAGGTGTCTATAAGAGCAAAAAATATATAAAATTCAAAACATGGGACAGTCAGCTCTATCATGCCTTACTTTAGGCTGTTTCAGTTGGCTAGACCTTGCATCTTCCTGTGTCTGTGGTAACAAAGCTGAGTGTGAGATGACAACAGTTACAAATAATGCAAGGAACAATCAAATCATTGAATTTAAATCTACCTGCTGGTCTGCCATTGGTTCTGAGGGGCTTGGTGGCTCCGTTCTGCCAGAGAGTGATGCCTGTGAAAACAAAATATGATTGTCACGCTGAATTGTACAGCATGCACATGTGTTGACACATTTTTTAATTTTTTCTGTAATGAGAAATTTTATTGAAACCCTTACAAATTGCCTTTGGTCAGCACCCTTGCTCAATATGTACAGGCTATAGTGCCAGTGCATCAAATATTATGAGAAAATGACAGTTTCCTTCTTCAATCTCTACATAAATCATCAGAGGCACATTTGATTCCCTGTAAGATGTTTGACTAAGATCAGAAAGTCAGGTAGAATGCATTTCTTATTTTACTTAATGGCACATTGGAGAACAAGAGTCATGATAAAGAATTAACCGGATTGTGTCATTTACAACAATAGACTTAAATGCTTAATACACTTACTAAATCCCTTTAGAAGAGCAAAAGAAAAAGAGAGAGTTTAGGAGAGTGGCACAAATATCTCAGGCCAAAAGTTTCTTTGCTGGTCTGTGAATTCTCCAACGGGGACTCCCCGGATAATCACATGCTGTAGTAATGTGAGTAATTATTTCTATATTTGTGACTGGTCTATTGCTTTAGCGTGGGAATGGACACTGTGGGTGTGAGTGTGTGTGTGTGTGTTTGTGTGTGTGTGTCAAGGTCGCCAGTTATCAAACTGAGTTGCAATTATAACAATGCCATTCTTACCCATTGACCATAATATAGCACTGACCCCCAAAAAAGGGACAATGCACACTGGGCAAGTTGATCACTGAGTGTTTTGCTTGAAATTGTGCTCCAAACTATTACAATTAACCTTGTAAAGGTCGCATTTATGAGTCTATATTTCGAAGCACCATAACACCGGTTATTTCATTATGACTTACGTGTGCCTTCGCTAACAGGTTCAGATCCTGCACTGCCTTGGTAACTTCTGCAGTCATGGCAGCCATGCGCTGATCAGCAGAGTTCTTGACATCTTGCTCAAGCCTATACAGACCTTGCTGCAGCTGTTGTTGAGTCACAGCTCGCTGCTGCTGTTGTTGGACGTTCAGCAGCTGTTGTGTGACAGTCGTCAGCTGCTGCTGTGTAGCGGCTTGCTGCTGCTGTTGTTGGACATCCTGCAGCTGTTGCACAGCATTCCTCAGCTGCTGTTGAGTTGCAGCCATCTGTTGTTGCAGCTCGGCCTGTAAAGTGGCAAATCTGTGGAGTTCCTCAGATGCTTGCATTTGCCTGTGTGAGATTTCTCCGATAGACTCCATGATGTTGCGCAAGTCACCGCTGAACTGACTTGACAAAGCTGGCATGCTTGCCCCACCGCCAGCTTGAGCCAAAGTGCTTGCACTGGACACATAGTGGTGGCTGGTTTCAACCTGCTTCAGTGCTTCGTACACTTCGTGAATAGCAGGGCGGGATTCCTGTGGTTGGAGAAGTCGTTCAATGAGAGGACGCATTGGATGGTCTGCACCAAGCTCATTCAGCTCAGCCTGCCGTCGCTGCTTCTCAGCCACCGGTATGAATGCATTCACTCCTCCAACTTGCACTTTGGTGCTACAGTCAGGCGACGGTCTTGGCTCATGACCAAGCAGCATTTCAAGCATAAGTACGCCCAGAGAGAAGACATCCAGCTTCTCATTGTGCTGCCCTCCTGGTACAAGCACTTCACTTGGCATGTACGGCTGAGTGCCAGGCTTCATGGTTGTTGCTTGAGCTGCTGGGGTGAACACCTTGGCTATGCCAACATCACCAATCTTGCACACGCCAGTTGCTGACAGCAGCACATTATTGGCACTCAAATCCCGATGGCCGATCGGCTGCTCACGCTCGTGGAGAAAACGGAGGCCACTCGCAATATGCAGAGCAAAGTCGATGACATCTCGAAGAGTAAGGCGAGGATCTCGTTGAAGTCGAGCGCGCAGGGTCTCAGCCATTAACTCGCACAGCATAATAGGAGGCTGAAGACCATCACCATCTGGAATGTAGACACCATAGAGCTGAACAATGTTTGGATGGCGCATCTTAGCCTGCATGGAGCATTCCCTTACAAACTCCTCTAGCATCTTCACCCGTTGCAGTTCAGGGACAACGTCCGGATTGAAAAAGATGTCATGAAGCTTCTTCGCCGCGACTAGCGAACCTTTCCAGAACGCTTCATGCACCGTCGCAAACGCTCCGCTTCCACAAGGGCTCTTCATCTCAATGGGCTCGTGTACAACCCAATCGGCATCTGGAGGAATGAGTCGCCTCAGCATTTTATATCTACACAAGAAAAAATTTTTCCTCAAGTTTAATTTGCAAACAACGTTATAATATTATACTATTTTTCAGCTTGGTTTGCTATTACCCACCTTTGTGTAGGTTATATTTTAATGTTCATGCTTGTGTGCACAAAAACAAGTGGTAAAGGTAGCTGCTGTTCGGTGACTAGCATTTTAGAGCTAACGCCTGCCGAGTGTCCAAAATGTGGCCTCTTACCCGGGCGTTCTGAATTGAAACTTCCAATGTCTGAACTTGACAACTTTTGTAACCTCAACCTCGAGAAATGTCCTACATTTGCAACGTTTTGCTTATTATTGGAAGGAATATGTGATGCGAGCGCTGCTTAGTTAAGCATACAAACGCTGTCCAGAACATTTAGAGCATCACAATCGACCATTCACTCGTGGAAACACTGCCATGGCCATGGACTTCGCACGCCTGCATGCGCCCTCGATATACACCAGTAAACCCTATTAGCTTGACAGCCTCGGAAGAAAACCCCCTACAGCGAGGGAACGCATACCTCGAAGAGCGCTTGGAGGGAGAACGCGAACGTAAACGAGTTTCTTTTTCAATTGCAAGTCTGAGCAGGGTCAAAGCAGATGACAGCCTTAAAGCGGTATTCTGTCGGCATGGTGACTGACAGAACACTGTGCAATAGAACCGACCAAATTTACATCATTTAGCTTAGCCAGTTAAATAAAAACCTGCGTGAGAGCCCGGATCCGGATGACCGTTGCACGAACCCACCGTACAGAGTCAACTCCGCAAGGCGAGTAAGTTACTGACTTCGCTAAATTCCTAGTGCAAACTTGGCCTTATAGGATAGAACAGAAACTCACCTGGTTCGAAGATTCGAATATGCGTTCCTGAAGACAACTGATCGTGCGCATTGGACCTTCTTTCCTGCAAACAAGCAACGCACACGGCGCAGAGTTCTTCCTAACTGCTAGTCAACATCACAGAAATGCGAAGCGCCTTCTCAACTGCTAAACAGCCATGACGCAAGGCGCGTGAGCAACATCTAGACATTTGGCGCCTCGGGGCGCCAACGCATTACCCACGACCAGCAAGTCGAAAAACAACACCTTGGCCAGAGCGCAAACCGCACTGCCGCGTGGCTAGTGCAAGGCAGCGTCACTGCCACCGCAATGATCAGCGCCGGCTTGGCATTTAGCTGCGGCCAGAGAACTAGATTTATTGCGTCGCACTTCCTTAGTATAGGTGTGACGGAGGCCAAGCCGCAATTTTTTATCGATTGTCCTCGGCGACAGCTCAAGCACCAAAAGCTTCATGTGACGCTGCAACTCACGGTAAACTAGACAACCGCAAGGTTGATTTTAGTTTCTGTGGCAGGAGGTTTTCTTCGCCAGCAATTGACGATAGAGCTGCCATGGCAATCGGAGAGAGAATGATCGCCTGGCTGAAAGTCCCCGTTTACAAACCCTGATGAGAATAGCAGAGCCTGGAATCGTCTTTAGTTCAGCATACCAGTGAAGGACATGAGCATTTCGGCCTGGAGAAGAGCTACTAAGACCTCGAAATTGGGCTCTACTTACGGCTCGTTAGCAAAATATTATGCCCCCTTTCTGTTCTTGAGAAGGACTCTTAAAAACGGCAAATTCTTCTCTGCGTTCATCTCCTTTCCTAAACTTATGCTAAGTTTGCATGATTGTGCTCAAAGTATATTCAAAGGGTATGCAAAATTACTAAATTTAAATAAGTGATGCCCCTATCGTTAATATTTCGTCTCCTCTCTGCTGTCACGTTTGGAAACCTCTGGCAATAGCCAAGTTATCTCTGTACTAGCATCTTTGTGCATACTTCTTGCACGGCTTACGGGTACAACGTTTACTATGGAACAAGCCTGCGTTTTGCTCGTACTTTACAAATTCGGCTCTCATTCTGCACCATCACTTACACGATTCTGCCCGATGCCTCCTATTCTGCCTAACTGAACTCCGGCCAGCCTAATAGACGCATCAAAGTGGACACTATTCTTTATCATTAATTTTACTGGCGAGAGAAATATCACCACATACTGAAATGATATCTTCATCACAGGCTTGAACTTTTCTTCATACGACGGTTCTAGCGTCGATGTTTTCTCCAAAGCGAAACCAAAAGTGCACCAAAGACCAAAATATTCTGCATGATGGCAAATGCCAGTCGTGTAGCCTTTCTCAGCACGCGTGTACATTTAATAAATGTTGCAAAATGGTGCTGTACGCCTGAAGTCAAATTCACCTGGTTAGATTGCTTCAGAAAGTTCGATTTAAAGTTTTGAGCAGGCCGCGGAATGAAATATCAGTAATTTGCGGGCAATCCGTAAGTGAGAAGTCTGAATTATTCCATGTTAGAACCAGTACTAAAGCCCGCCTCAGATGATGGATATCGATCACCTGTAAATTTAGTCACCGCGTTGCGCATGCGCATTGCCTGATTATATTTCTTTATGCTCCTTCGGGTGTATTATAATCTGAGTATAAGGCATAGATGTCAATCTGTAGTGTAGTTTATCTGTCACTCATCATTATCTGAGACCCTGTGGTGACATACCCCAAGTCTGCATGATGATGCCTGAGGTTTTCCTGCAAAACTTTCCCGGAATGTTCAGTGGTTACCATAGCAAACGTCATTTCACAGCACGTAGCAATCTCATCATTGTGGCAAACATGACTGACTGGGGCTGCATTTGGTGGCGGATGGTTTACCAATTGATTTCGAAGAAATTGTTTGTCAGTATCTCTGGAATGTTTCTCAGCGTACATAAATTCTCCTTTCTTTGCATGTTCAATTTTTTTAATACTTTTTCATTTACTTATTCTACTATCACAGTGAAAGCAATATAGAGAGAAAAATGAGTGAGGGAATTTGTGTGTTTCACTGAAAAATTACACACTCCACCAGGCAGGAATAGGACACATTCGCATGTATATCCAGTGGCAATAAATTTGAACTTTTATTTTTTTTTATAGAAAACAGGCGAACTAACAATCATCAATTTGAGAAAAGTCAACTGTTGTCCTGATATCCCACAGTCTTTGGTCAATAAGTAATTTATCTTGGTTACCATGTCCCATTGGGTAAAATTAAGTTCATAGCTATTGCCTGATATCCGCTAAAAGCACTTGGTGATTTCTTCGATTCCTAGCCTTCATTTACATCACTCAGTGAGAATAAACTAACTGTACTTGTATATAGTCTTTATAGACATGGGTGAGTATGTAATGCACCTTGATCTACCACCTACCAGCACTTAGTGTTAATGTTATGAAGGTCGCTACACAGTAGCAACACATTAACACCATTAATTAACCGATTGTAACAGTGCTGATGGTCAGAAGGCCACACGTTTAATATTGTAGATATAATTACGTGTTATGTAAAAGTCAGTAATAAAAATCAGTAATATTGGACAGACAAGTGCACTGCACGATCAGTATTGACCAACTGTAGGACGTGCATCTATAAAACTTAGTGTAAGTCCAAGCAGGCAAAAATCTGTTTTAATTTATCTTTATTTGCACTGCAATATGCTCTGACCAATAAAGCAAATTGTCTTTGCTTTGAAAATGATGGTTCTTAATGGTACCATAGAAGCACCAAAAATATGTCTGCCTGAGAAGTTGCTTACAATATCAAGGAAAAGACAGGTATACCCGGTAGTAATCATTAATCTTAGTATTCTAATACCACTGGTATAGATAACGGTATAGTAATCACTTATTTACCAGGTATAGTATTTAGTACTGATTGAACAAGCACGTGATCTCATAGTTGCAGTGTTGGGAATCTCTAAGTCAACTCCAACATCCCTTGAAGTTTGTCAATGTATGCGCACATGCACCACTTAAGTTGATAGTGGTTGATAAAATTGCACGCAGTTGTTCTGCACGATATTTCAGCGGTTAGTCCACTGTACAGACTCGCGTGCTGTTTTCTTTCACTCCAAGTCTTTCATGATGGACAGACTTCAACGTTTCCCTCATCCGACTGTGTTGAACTGCAAGGGCTGACAGCTGATATGCTCTCCCTGCAGCAGGTTGACGATTCTTGGCCTGATCTGGGTCTCAGTGCAGGTACAAATGAAAGAAGCAAAACGTTGTGCCTTGTTGGTTGCATGCAGTAGTTATCTATTCTTTTATCAGAAAATCAGTTGGTGACAGTCCAATGTGAGATTGACAGTCCAATTATAGACTGGTTTCCCTCAACTGTCGCTTTTAACGGTGCACTTCCACTAATTTTAAACAACTCAAAAGGATTTTAAAGACCATTACTGCAGAGAAATTCACTTTGCAGGTAGGCTATTAAGTAGACAGCGGCTGATGTGCATTATTTTATTTTATTTTACTCTTTTATTAATTTATTCTCCACAACTTAATTGTCTCCGAGTTTGATTAAACTGAATGATTTGTTGGAATGATTTACCTTGTGTGTGTGCGTGTGTTTCTGGTTAATCGTGAGTGATAAATTCCAGTTTTAAGCTACTGGCTGTAAAATTCTGATCATGGAGGCACCAATACACATGCATACATACACAAAGAGACAACTATTCTGCTGCACACATGTATACACAAACAAGCAAAGACAAGCACATGTCCACAAATTGAATTACTACTGTGAAACATTCACAGAGAGATAACAAATTATATGCAGCACATCTAAGTCTGCGTTCCAACTCTGTACTGCACAAATCACTTAGCGGCTTACTGGCAAGAGCCTTCTCGAAAACCCTTTTGCGAAAGGATTGTTCTAAATCTTGAGATAACTCGTCTGAACACAATGAATGAAGAGAAAAAATCATGAGGGAGGAGTTCTAAATAAAATTGTGAGAAAAGCTGGAAGTGAAGAGGAGATCATGGGTGCAGTTTCAATTTGTGAAAAACTTACTTGCTTAATGACAACATTTCACCAATAAAGGAGTGTGGCAGCAATGCGTCTTTATTTTGGTAGGCAGCAATGGCCATGAACAATGTCTCTTCAAACATGTGTGAAGAGACGATCTCAGCAAACTCTCCATCACTGCTGATTCATACAACATGCAAGCGGGAGATGTATTTTTGCATGGAGTCAAGTACAATCTGTAACCAGAGCACACATACACACGCACTTTATATCATATGCAGGAATAGCCAACCTTTCCCAGGGTACTGGAGTTTATGGCCACTGTGATGGACACTTATGCTGGCTGATTTTCTCCGACCCTACACAAGCCAAGGCTTACACAGGTTAGCACAATAGTCTTTGTCTCTCGTCATGTTCGCGTTTGTGTGCATGCAGGTGTATCAATTTTAAATGTTTAACATGCACAGCTCCAGAGTCTTTGGAAACGAAAACGAAAACCAGATGTGAGATGAGCTTCTCAATTGTGAGAAAAAAAATCACGGTCTCGGGATACGCCCAGCATAACTTGGTAGTACCTTCTTTAATCTTTATTCTTCATTACCGTCAGCTATGGTGGCCTTCACCAGTGTGAGGGGAGATCAAGTGAAAAACCTTGTTTATAACAAAATGGATCTTGCTGTTCGAGCTCGACTACTCAGGTGCGTTTAAGGTGGGGACACCTGATGAAAATCCAATATGGCACCCGCGATTGAAGAATTTGCTCACGTACACGGCGTTGGTCAGTTGCTCTTGACTACGTTCTTGCGCAACGTCGCGTAGCTATAGCTAGTTGATCTACGTGGAGAATAAAATGACGCTAAGAGTCGACTTCGATCTGCTTCAGCAACCTGGGAAGGCCTGTGCGGTAGTCTTACCGTATATGCGAGGAGTATGTATAGGCTCTGAAAAAATCACGAATGCCAGAACGGGAGAGAGTCTAATCTTGAATTTTTTCTCGACGTACGGCATTCTACTGCGCTCAAGGGAGGACGTTCTTGCTAGGATAGTTCTGATTTCTTTTTTCTCGTGAGATATGGCGAGTTTAAGTTTCTCCGTGGCCCTGGATATGAGGAAAACGAAACTTCACAATGTTCCTCCGACAATCACAGCAAGGATAGAGCTCGCGCCGGTATCGGAGGAAGATTGAAAAAAGAAAAGAATGGGAAAT
>JAOWAW010101096.1:0-15425 GCA_028565695.1 Nicola tetela
TCCAGTTTAGAAATGAGCACTTTGAATTGACTGATGGCCTGGCTATGGGGAGTCCAGTTTCACCTCCGGTTGCGAACTTATTCATGGCTAGTTTGGAAAGAAAAGCGCTGGACACATTTCAGCAAGCTCCGCCTGTGTGGTTCAGGTTCATGGATGACGTTTTTCCATTATAAAGCGGTCGGTGGTCCAAAACCTTCATGATCCTTTGAACCGATAGCACACGTCGACTCAATTCACGGTGGAGACTGAGCAGGATGGTCGTCTACCGTTCATGGATGTGCAAATTCGACGCGAGGAGAGTGGAGAGCTAACCACAACAATCTACAGTGAACCGCCACACACTGAACCATCCTGGACACATTAAGCGGGGGATTCTGAATACGTTGCTATAGCGAACAGATCATATTTTAGGGAGTGATCCGGAGAGAAAGCAGGAGGTCAGACACATCAAATGTGTGCTGGAAAAGAATGGATACCCCAGAGCCAGCATCAACGCATGGAGTAAGGCGAGGGGGAGATCCCTTAGCCCTGAGGCAAAGAAAGATCCAGACTGTGAACCGGTAGCATGTGCAAAAATTCCGTTTGTTAAAGGAGTTAGTGACACTGTTAGCAGGGTCCTTAAACCATTCGGAATAAGAACTGTTCAGAAATCGCAGAACTGGAAGTGGTCCATGATGAAAGACTGCAAAAACATGTTGGACCCGGAGGATCAGGCGGGCGTGGTCTACCCTCTGTCGTGTACCGATTGCACCCTGCAGTATGTTGGTGAAACAGGTCGAACGGCGCGCACGCGAGCAAAGAAGCATCGGGCGGACTGTAAGAATGGGCACACAGAAAAGTCTGCAGCGGCGGAGCATAAGTGGTCGGGACACAGAATGAACTGACAGCCAAAAGTGCTATCAGTGGAGTGGGGGAGGCGAGAACGGAGGATGAAAGAAGCGTTTGCTATTCACTTGGACGGTCAAATAACAGGTTTAATGAATCGCGACAGAGGCCTTGAACTAAGCAATTTGTGGCTGGGCTTGTTGTAGGTTTTGTTAAGGTGTTAATGTTGTAGTGTGAGGTAAGGTGTACCCGGTGCGTGTTAAGTTTAGCGTTCTCATTAGGAAATACAGGTGTGTAGTTTGTCACTTAGTTTAGATAAATGCCTTGTAGTTGTGCCGGAATTTTCTGTCTTTGTTGTTCTGAAGAAGATCGTGAAACAAGGTTGAAACGTCGGTTTTAAGAAATCTTACTTGTACGTGTGGAGTTGTTGTCGTTTAGTATATATATGTACATGTAAGTAGGTTATTTTCCCAGTGTCACAAATAACTATTCCTGTTTTGTTTGTCACAGGTTGACCTAACACAGATGGCTAAGTGTCACATTTGCACTTGTGTGAGACATAATGAAGGAACTGCACAATGTTGCTGCTAGGAAAAGTGTCATACGGCCGGTTTCTGTAGTTGTACTTAGCTCCCTGAGAGTTAATGTAGTAGTACAGAAATTTACCAGGAAAAGAGCACCAACGTTCAAATTTTGCGCCCAATGAGCACATACTAGCGCAAGCCAGGACACTGCTTCAGGCGCCAGCAACTTACACGACCACTCGAGGCTACTTCTAAGCGCTGCTTTTCCGGCTTTCTGTTCGATTTTCGGACTTGCACAGCGGAAGATCGAGTTGCCATGGCAAAACAAGGCTTTTGACGACCTCTTCAGAAAGTGCACTTTAGACGCTTCAATCTTACTTCTTTCACCAGGAACAAGCAGATGATGCATCTCTCTCGCGACTACGGTAAAAATATTAGCCTCATACAGAAGAGGCAAGGGATTTTATGAACGCCCCACTTGGCCGGCGGACTACAGCGACTGCAACCGTCTTTCCAGTTGACATCTTCCTCGCTTCTACTACTACGGACCTGCTGAAGCGCAGATAATCGAATGAAACCCTTGGCACCGTTGACGAGTAGCCCCGCGATGTCTGTTGAATTATTATGGCACAAACAGCAATGCTACTAAGTTTGCAGTACGTGTTGGAGTTCCTTTGCCACGCAGCGACGCCTATTTGCCTATGGCAATGAATACTGTAACAAAATCTCCTCCTGTATCGCTCGGTAAGGTTGGTAACAACGGAAGACGGAATAGGTACGACAACAAAAGATGTGGCAGGACTGGGAATCGAACCCGGGTCTCAGGGTTTGGCCTCCTGCTGCTTGATCACCGCGGAAAGACGTCACCAGTCACAAACACATGCTTTTGTCGTCGTTTGGAAAGAACTCCGTTACACTATCCCCACCTCCATTGATCTCCTCGTCCTTCTCTAGATCTGCTTTCTCCTTGAAATCTGACGCATCTCCTCTACCAACTAATAGTACCTAACCATCCTCTACTACCAATGTAACATGATCTCTTCTAGTGTCGCTCGATAAGGTTGGCAGCAACGGAAGGCGGAATACATGGAATAGGTACGGCAGCAAAAGATGTGTCGCGATCGGGAATCGAAACAGGTCCCAGGATTTGAACTCTGGCACCTTAACCACTTGATCGCTACGACGTCACAACTCACGAACCACATGCTTTTACCGTCGTTTAGAACTCCGTTGCACTACCCGCTCCTCCACTGATCTCCACGTCCTCCTGTGCTTCCTCCTTGAAATCCGACGCATCTCCTCTACCAACCTAACCATCCTCGGCCTCTGCTAAAAATGTAATTTGATATCTTCCTGTATCGCTCAGTGAGGTTGGCAGCAACGGAAGGCGGAGTAGGTACGAAAGTAAAAGATGTGTCATGACTGGGAATCGAACCCGGCCTCAGGATTTGGCCTTTGAACGTCATGATGTCACCAGTCACGACCCACATTAGTCCATGGACCAAGTCTGAAGAAGCACTTATTTTTCGAGTTTGTTCCAATGAGAGGGGGCCAAGGGTTTTTTTCGCAAAAGTGGGAAGAAGAACACTAGTACTTGAGAAGAAGCTTTCATGTGGTTATTGCGTCAGAGAAGTGTCCAAAGTTGACCCAAATTGACTTCACAAACTGCTCCTTGTCCGACTAGAGCTTCTCGACCGGCGATCTGGGCTTGGCTGCCTTCGGTGGGCCGTTGTGTAGAGTAGCCAGTGCAAGTGCAACCCGGCGACCTTTCGTGTATTTCGATTTTGTCACCCCCGCTGGTACAAGCTATCATGTATCATTATGAATATTACAAGTATCCGCTCTAAGCGCGCCTTGCTTCTCATGCCCACACAATGGCATTCTCCAGCTGCATATCTCATGATTATCACTACTAGTGCAGTGTGCGCTCCCGATCATGCTAGTGCTGGTGACCCCGATTTGCATGCAATAATATTTACCCACTCGTAGCTATTACAGGTGAGACTCTGGAGCGCTCCACCCTTCAGAGGCCTTTAGCGTGCGTTCACCTGCTTCTTTTGGATAGCACCACGTTGGACAATACCGGATGCCATCGATGGGTGGGTCAGTCAAAATAATGTTTTAAATTTTTGGACAACTCTGCATGCTCTGAAATTGAAAACTTTTTTATTAACGCTGAAGTCATCCAGAGTCAGTACTGCCCAAAGGCAGGCTGTAGTTCCAGCTGGTCGTAATCTCTTTGCTTGACTAGCTGTTGTGGCTCAAACAAGGGATCTGAACATGCGCCACGTTCTGTCTTATGAAGTAAACTTAGTTCCACTGTCTTTGGCGACACTAAATGGAGGACTTATCGAGACAGGAAAATCTAAACTCTTGTCACTGTTGGAAGGCAAAATTGCACCAGTTGAAGATGGCCTTCCCAAGCAGTGCTAATTCTCAATGGCATGGCAACACTTCAGCTGCAGGCTACCATTCCTACAGGCTATACATTTGCAAAGCTAGCTCCTCAAGTCTTCATGCATTCCACGAAAGCACTGGCAGTCAAGTCATTTTGTAATCGACCAGTATTCACTGGTATTAAGTGGCTAGAACGTCAACATCGAGCAGAATCAGGTGCATTGGTGGTGACGATCTCTCATCCTGAGCAAAGGCTCCCTAAATGGAAGATATATTTATCTGCGGCAGCTAACAAAGTGGCCTTGGTAGACTTCCTCTTATATATATACAATTACTGTCTCAGTGGAAGCTTCCTCAGTATGCTGCATATTTTCACAATCGCTCATTGTATGTGTGCCATGGTGACCATTGCCAATTGCTGACTCGGACCAACTTAGATGGCTAGCGCTGCGAATTCGAAGTTCATGCATCAGATGTTGTAGTTCTGCATTGCTCACACGAGGAATTAAGCCGGCACAAGGATTTTTCTCCATGCTCTGAATGCATTCGAGAATGGTGCAGACACGGTCATTGTGTGCTCTCCAGACACAGATGTAGCCGTTCTTGGTGGTGCACTAGCCAGTCAGATCCCAGCTCAACTCAGTATAGCTGCATACTGGCCGAAAGAGCGGAAGCGTTTAGTCCTGAGCTTATCAGCAAATAGCTCACAACCTTGGGCAAGAGGTATGCAGCGCTCTCCTCGGTCTCCATGCCTTCACTGGCTGCGACACAACGAGTGCCTTCTCTAGAAAGGGAAAGAAAATGGCACTGAAGCTGGTTATTGATAAGAAAAGGGAGGCCATGCAACTGAGTGCATCATTCGTTATGAATGACAATCACTTCTCTGCTTGCAAAGACTTTGTTTGTTCCCATACGGTATGGTTTCCCAGCCCTTTCCAATATTAACGAAGTTCGCTACCAGCTCTTCCGTACCATGGCTTGTTAGTCTTCCAGCTTACCACCAACACAGGATGCACTCCGACACCACGTTATGAGAAGCAACTATCACGCAGCAGTTTGGCGAAGGGCTCTAAAGAAGTGGACAGCGCTCGCATCCTAGCCACCATGGCTGGCGGGCCAACACCAGCAGAGCTCGACAACACCTGGTGCTGTATGCACATCTCTGAGCATCATTTAGACGTCACAGCCTGCAGCACCCCAGGCACTTCTTGACATAGTAAGTTGCAAATGTGCTGCCGGCTGTCAGAATAGCCGGTGTAGCTGCTTTAAAGCCAACCTGCCATGCGCAGAGGCCTGCCACTACGAAAGGTGTTCGAACAACAGACAGGACAGCCAACTAATTGATGAAGATGACCGGGTCACTCTTTAAGAATGGAGTAATCAAGAAACCGTTGTACAACTACTTGCATGCGTCTTCATGCCCGCTCCCCCGATTCTGTGGACGGGCCAAGACACACAAGGTGTACCGCTAAGACCAATCATCTCTGCTGTTGGTTCAGCGATGTACGCGACAAGTAAGTACCTCGCGGACATCTTACGCCCATTGAGAGGCATGACCGAATACACCGTGAAGAACAACACTGAGTTTGTCGAGGAGGCGTGCGAAACGACTATTTCGGATGATGAAGAGATGGTCAGCTTTGACGTTAAGGCGCTGTACACGAGTCTCCCCATATAACGAACGATCGAAGTTGTAAGAAGACGTCTGGAGAAGGATGAGCGTCTCGAAAGCAGAACTCCGCTCGGCGTTGACCATGTAGCTTTACTCGAAATCTGTTTCACGTCCACATATTTTTCTTTTCGCGGAGAATTCTTTCGTCTGACATAGAGTTGCGATAGGGTCACCAGTATCATCGGTTGTTGCGCATATATTCATGGAAGATCTGGAAGTAAACGTCCTGGTAACAGCAGCATCATTTCGACCTCGTGTTTGGAAACGGTACGTTAACGACGTTTTCTCCACCATTAAACGGGCCTTGTTACAGCACCTTCTCGAGCACATCAACGAAGCTGATGACCAAATCACGTTTACCATGAAAGAGAGCAGAGTGAACGTCTTCCTTTCCTGGATGTTACCGTAGAAAGAAGGCAAGGAGGTAGTTTGCGCACATCAGTGTACCGGAAACCGACGCACACTGATCGAGTGCTAAGCTACAACTCCTTCCACGCTCTGTCAGCTACTGCTGCGGTAGTGCGTTCTCTGATGAACAGATTGAGCACCCATTTTGCTAAAGACGATACCGAAGGAAAGGAATTAGAGCGGAAATATGTTATGGATGTGTTGAAAGTGAATGGGTACCCGGACCAATTTGTGCAACGCCCTATCAGACGAAGTCAAAGCAGCGCGCAACACCGGACCCGGCCCCGGACCAACAACAGGACCAGTGGGTATCGGTCCCTTATGTGAAAGGACTGAGCGAGGTGGTTAGTCAAGTGATGCGTCCACTAGGCATCAAAGTCGCCCACCGTGCTACCCCTTGGCGTTGGTCGTTATGCCAATCAAGCAAGGACACCACACCAGTGGAAGACAGGAGTTGGGTGGTGTACCGAGTGCCGTGTGGTAATTGCGAGGCAATGTACATCTGTGAGACCTTGCGCACCCTCGACGCACGCTTAAAGGAGCACAAGAACCACACGTCAAAAGGTGCGGTTGACAATTCGGCCATCGCGGAAACCGCCCTCGTCACCGGTCATGACATTGCCTAGAAAGGTGCCAAAATCATTGGCCGTGAACAGAAGTGGCGCCAACGCAAGATCAAGGATGCGTTGCACATCCGGCAACAAACAGACGTGTTAACGAATAAGGACAATGGACGGCAAGTCAGTAAAATCTGGCAACAATTATTAACAAAATAAATCACACCTGCAATCATACAGTCACCAACGGTTAACTAACTTAGCGCTATCATGTATTACGTTGAAGCAGCTATGAGCAGATATTCGTTGTCTTTGTCAGCTCTCTTTTAGTTCCAACCTAATGAGGAGCCCACAGTGGCTCCGAAAAGTTGTTTTTTCTCTCTATTCCGTCCGCAATAAAAGAGTTTATAATTATGAATTGCCTCTTGGTATCTCGCGTCAGTACTACTCTGTACATGAGGGAAAATTGAAAATATGAGATGGATATCAATTTTCATTTCATCTATTATGCCTCGATTACATCTCGACCGGAGAAGACGCCATACGAAGCGAGAAGCAAGTGGAACGACAGTTAGCACGAAACGGATATCCCATCCGGTTTGTAGAAAAAACCGTCGAGAGGGATTCGCGCAAGAAGGTTAACCCACCAGAAGAAGAAAACAAAGGAACAGCAACGATTCCATATGTGAGAGGACTCAGCGAAAGAATACGCCGCATTTTAGCGAAGACCACAGGAATTCGAACAGCGATATGATCGACATCACTAAAATGGAAGCTGATGCGTAATGTAAAAGATCGAGTTGACCCGTTGGAAAATCCCAGCGTCGTTTACGCTATAGGAAGCGCAGATTGTAAACAGGTGTACGTTGGTGAAACGAACCGAACGGCAAAACAGAGGTGTCGCGAACACCAGTACTACGACAAGAGCAGCCACGGAAACATGTCCGCGGTCGCTGCACATCAAACAGAGCGGGTCGCGCGATTCACTGGCAACCAAGAGTAGTAGTTAAAGAAACACGCGACAAGAAGCGTGAAGTGCATGGGGCGCTAACAATTCAACGACTAGAGAAGCGAAGTAATGGCAGCACTATGGACAACGATAAGGGACTCGAACTTAGTAAAATTTGGTTTGACATGGTTTGAATATCATAGAAATAGTAGTGCCTTTACGTTTACACGTACTTCCTATGAAATATGTAGTAATAACAAGACCTCAGTTCAACACCATTTGTCACGTCAACGTCCATAGTTATCACGAAAATACTCTCCGTAATAAAACTATACGTCTGTACGTAGTGACCCTCATTTTTCTCTTGAGTTGAGGAAGGCTCCAGCATAGAGCCAAAATTAAACGTTGTCCTTCTCAAAAACTCTTTTGAGTTCCCTAGCCGGAGTGCTATTGAATCACTTGGGGAAGAATGAGATGGATATTGTGATATGACTGTGATGACAATTAGGCAGAGAGGAGTAACTCCATACAGCTAAGTACATGACAATACAATTCACCCGAGGCTGAGTAAGATATGAAAGTTACGATATTAATCAATGACAAAATACTAATCCATGACTAGAAGGAATCCAACACATACTAATTGTAGGAACTTACACCCAATCAATTTTAATTTCCATAGCGCTAAAACACTTTTGAAACACATTTGTGATAGCAATAATTTGCAGTTAAAACTGACAGAAGTATTAATTCAGTTCAAATTTTGTTCAAACATCTCCAATCCATTTGTTTTCCTCATGGAAGGCGAAACGTTGCTCGAACAACGTGTTTCTGCAGCAGCGTTGGCATTCGAATTCATGATCGTCTATGACGTCTGAAATTTCCAACTGCTGGCTTTGGCAATAATTGGGATTATATGACATTTAATATGGTCGTGTAGTTCATCTTGCCGACTTTGTTGGATACCACGAAGGTGTATTTACCAGCATCGCCAGGCTTTACGCTGTGCAGCTTTGCATGAACATGCCACAGGTTGTTTGTGCTGTGTTTTGCGACACGATTAATCCTCAGCAGATGGCGTGGGCTTGTCTGTGGGATCTGCACCACATAGTGAGTGTCCGGTCTGAGTTTCACCATTTGGCTGAGTTCAAATTCAAGGTGGACGGTTATATTCGATGTACTCTCTAAGATCATGCGAGTTAGTGTCCGATTGCTTCCCACCCTTGCCTTCAGCACCTTCGTAATCGCCGAGACGACCGGTGGTCCTGTGATAGTGGCAGATTGAGTAGGACAACAGCTGAAGAGTATTTGACATATACACAGGTTTATCAGCCGTAACAAATTTAGCCCTATTAGTCGAAAAGCTCCATGCCGACTGATCAGTTACTGACAGAGTTATTTGCTACCTGGGATACCTCAAAACTTATTAATTTTCATTTACATGTACCAGTGTAGCATGCACCTATGGCATAAGCTCACTAGTAACTCAATTTGTGCAGATCTGTATGTACATGTATTGCAAAGACCATGCTACATATATTAGTAATTTGTACATGGAAAGGTGATTTTGTAACTGAGTTTGATGTTCTTTGCACATGCGCCAGTTGAGGGAACTGTCCATATACTGGTGAAGGGCATCGGAGTTACGTTGTGGTTGAGTCAGTTATGAGGTGGCAATGGTGTCAGAAACATGGGTAACATCGTGGGAGACCAGTAGAGTGAGTTAGTAAAGAGTGTTAGATGAGCAAGAAAAGGCCAGCCAGCTTGATCCGATGTTGCAATCCTTATGTATAGCAATATATCCAATTAATACTAAACAATTAAGCCAAGATAATTCATCGTTAACTTCTGTGTGCAAGAGAGTTAAAACGTCTGGCTGCTTACATGCCATCTCAGACCAAACTAGTCTTGCACTGCCAGTCCGGCAAGAGCTTCTCGTACATTCCAGTGTGTAGTTTCTGAACCCACAACACCCTATACCTTCGAAACCCACCCACTAAGCCACCTTCAACAATTCTCATGATCACACACCAGATCACACACTGCTCACTTACTGTGAACGGACAAATAGACATGTTTGATTGTGAGGAGTGGAAGGGCACCAGGTTTATTGATCGTGTTATTTGCCACACAGGTGTACCAGCCTTCATCCAGCCTGTTGAAGCTGTTAATGTGCAGATACATGTCAGTGATCGTCCTACCGTTGCCAGGTCGGAACTCTCGCTGGAAATACCGAGGTGTACACATGCGGCCTTCTGGTGGCACAAGCGTAGCGGTGTCAGGATAATAGCCTCGGTACCAAGTTGCATAGGGTAGAGGTACTCCATATGATCTGCAAATGACCAAAGCTGTTTCACCTTCAGCAAACTCCAGCTTACCACTTTTGTCGGAGGGAATGATGGTGATGGTTGGTGGTCGAATTGCTGTGCACAAAAACATGATAACCAGATCCAATGGCAAAACATGGTCAATCCCCAGAACATTGTACATGTGTGCCGTCTCGATCTTGTTCTTAACATCTATCTGTTATTGATTGAGAAAACGAATATCTAGACCTTCACACAGTTTGTTTAAAGATTTACATCACCACTTCCAGGATTTAACCTTTTTCTCGCCAGTACAAGAAATACTTTGTCACATGCTTTGAGACTTTGCATTTAGAGGCGTTGTAATGTATTAGTTTAGCTGCTAAAATTTCTTTGCTCTACTGCAATGCATCCCAGAGATAAGCATGTGTTCCCAGGTGAAACGTTGGTGGCACGGGCGCAAAAATGTAGCAATTCATTTAGATAATACTGCATATATCATAATACTCCACGAAAGAGGAAAAAAGTGAAGTAAACTTTTATTGTTACTAATGTCCAAGTCCTAGAAGATCATAACAGTTGAAATGTTAGAAGCATGATGTGCAGAATTATACACAGGAGAGGTAGCATTCACGTACACTTGTGTTACTCCACATGGCACATTTTTGCTCCTAGGCCACCAACGTTCCCATAGGGAAACATCTTTTGCTTCTGTCATTTCTCATCACAACACACTTTTTGCTCAGTCATAATTCATCTTGACAGTGTGTAGCAACATCAGACAAAATAAAAACCACTGCTGCTTTCCACCTATTTGGGAATTTCAGAAATAGCCAGCACATATAATTTGTATACCAAAGTGTGCAAATAATAGAGGTTACACGTTATACAGTCCATAAGCAGATTACGTGTGGGCCACACGTAGCCACTCCGTATGACACTGGTCTCATGCATAGTCTTGGTTTGAAGAATCCGTATGAAAAGTTAACCTCATGCCCGGACATGAACCGTGCTTACGTAATCTGGACAGATTACGTAGCACAAAACCTCTTTAATGACAGTATTTGGTCCTAAGAACAACCACCAGTATATTTCGATGTTTGATCGTTTGTGAGAGTGGGGCCAGTCAAGGGGTGACCTATGGCATCAGTGAAAGGATCAGTAGTCCTGCATACAAAAATCACCGGTCATTTAAACATATGTTCCCACGTCGGAACGTTGGCGGGAGAAAGGTTAATATATATTTATTATTTATATATATATATAACCAATTTTGACGTAGACGGTAAACATATCAACACACGAGAGACAGCGGCCATAAGGTTAGGTAAGTACTTTCAGTCCATTGCTTCTCAAACCAGTACATGGACAGCATACACCAATACCACTAAGAAGGATGTTTTGCCGGCTGAACATTTAAGTAAACTAATCTACTTGTTTGACTGTGAATGTGGTCACAGTTACGTCGGTAAGACAACCCAGCGCCTTAGTGAGCGAGTGGCGCAACATATTCCAGCGAATGTTCAAAGTGTCGTGCTTCCGGGAACGGTTACCGTGAGAAAGCCGGGTAGGCCGAAGTACGGAACCAAGCCCCGCCCTCCTCTCGAACGTTGAGAAGCGCAAGCAGAGCACGTGCAGCTGAAGGCGTACCCAACTCGACCGCAGCGCCGCCAAAGCTTACAGCAGCGAAGGGTGACACCGCTATCATGCGCCACTTGAGGAACACACCAATGCGCCTGAGGGCTGTTTGCAGCGACGTTTTGCGCCATTTTAAGATTCTTGAGCGTGGAAGGAGCCAGAGGCACCTAAATGTTCTGGAGGCAATATTTATCGCCTGACGCAAGCCGGAGCGCTGCACGCAGAAAGGGTTTGTTGTAGTTTAGATTTGTTAAAGGTTTGGAGTCTAGTTTTGGAGTGTAATAATTCACGCATTGTCACACAGTTTTCTCACTTTCCTTGTTTGTTCATATCTTGTCGTCACTAATAACACACTTTCCCGTTATTTTCACACCGTTTTGTCTGTAATCAGTGGCCCAACTTATTACCTACTAGGGAATAAAATAGGTGCGCGTTTGGTATTGGTGTATGCTGTCCATGTACTGGTTTGAGAGGCAATGGAGCGAAAGTACTTACCTAACCTTGTGGCCGCTGTCTCTCGTGTGTTGTCATATGTATATATACATATATTCTCACGGAAAACCTCTTTCTAAAGGTCACACAATCTCATACAATGCAACGTTTCGGCCACTCAGTGGTAGCCTTCATCAGGCATGTTAACAGAGTTGCTATAGCAACTGCAACCCACAAGCAAATTCCCGGTCCACTGCAGATAAAGTGGTGCATAACTAGCTGTTCTTAGCACGTAATCGAATAGCCAAAATGTTGCGTTGTATGAGATTGTGTGACCTTCAGAAAGAGATTTTCCGCGAGAATTCTGTTCAAGAAGGCCAAGAATTGTTTTTGTGAATATATATATATATATATATATATATTTACCTATATTATGCATGTGTATAATATAGACCAAGAAAGAGCTCAATATGCGATGTATAGACCGAGGCAAAGCCGGGATCTTTCACAAGGTATATGCATCGCATATTGTACCAATTATCGCGGTCTATATTATGCTTATCATGAAAAATTTTTGTGTTGAGCATTCTTTTGAGGCATTTGTAATAAAGTGCGCATGCTTGGTGTTCGCAATTCTTTCATGCTTCAAGTCGAAGACGGCTGCAAGGTTAGCAAAGACCACAGAAGAAGAGCGAAAGAAAATTGTCGAAGATGCTGTCCCGGGAAACACGAAGAGGAGCAACAACACCTGGGTCAAGGCTTTCTTTGCCTATTGTGAAGATTCCCCTCTGGACTTATCAACCTGCTGAATTGTCAATTTTGCTGCAAGATGGGAGAGGTTCTATGCTGACTTGCGTAGACAGGATGGCAGCAAATACAAGATCTAGATCAATCGAGGTCCAGGTACCTCGCTGCATGAGGAGCCCTTCAGCAACATTTAGTCAACGTAGGACAACCTTTCAACCTCCAAAATGATTCTATCTTCAAAAAAGCCAATGCCATTCTCAACAGAGTTCTGAAGAAGAACAAGAACAAGAGGGACGGTGATGAAGACAGCATGAAACACAAGAATCCTCTGTCTGATCGAGGCCAACCGGGAGGAAGTGTAAGAATATTTCAAGGAAACATCAAGCACAACAGATCCGATCAAGCTCTCGTGGTACGTCTGGTTTCTAGTAAGTCTACATTTTTGCTTGGGAGGATGTGAAATTCAGGTAGAACTCTAGAAGACTGACCTTATCTTGACAGCGGAACGCACCTTTCTGTTGTCAAAGGATTTTTTATCGAAGAACCATCAAGGAGGTTTGAAGGGCTCTGCATTTTCTTCAGCAGGATGTATTCAAGACCCTGTTCAGGTTGCTGCTGTATCCTGCTACCTGGATCTTCTCAACCCCGATTGTGAGCGCTTGTTCCAGAGGGCACGCATGAACGCATGTCCTGACAATTCATGCTGGTACATGAATATGCCGCTGTCGCACAACCTTCTTGGTAAGATGATGTTCAATATTAGTCAGATGTGAAGTCTGCGAATTTTACTAACCATTGCATTCGTGCTACATCTATCTGTCATATGAAAGCTACAAATTTTGAAGACAGAAAGATTTGTGTTGTTTCTGGGTGCGAAAGTGCCTTGTCTTTGCCATCAAATGATTGTGTGACTTCCAAAGATGCTTGTGCCATGTCCAAGACCATTGATTGAAGTATTTCTTCCGAAATTTCTTCACCAAAACCAGTGAAACAGGAGTCTGATCATGTATCTGCTGTTGCGTCTAGCACGGAAGGAGTTTCAGAATTTGCTTGTTCTGCTGGTGCTTCTACCAATGAATTAGCTGATAATGATTCTTCCCATGGCTTTGTTTTGAGAGATTCTTCAAAGGTCACGTTGAATGTTACCAACAATTCATGGCCGTGGCCGGTACACCAAGTAAAGTGGCAATATCCTTTTAGAAAAAGCCTAAAGTTGCTTAACTTGTCTTTTTCTTTTCACTTTCTGCTTTTTTCCGCAATGTACACCTTTATACTTCACAGTTTTGGTTTTGTGTGTTTTTTTGAGTGCTTTGTTTTCCCTTAAATGCTGGTGACTGCTTCCTTTGCCTAAAAAGGCATCAAATATAAAAAGTCAAACTCAGCCATATTATTGTCAACTTGGTCAAATATAACCAGTCAAATAGGAAGATTATCTGACTGCCAAGAATAGGGAAAATGAATGGCAGAAATATAAAACAATGATAAATATATATTATATTAACCTATATATATATATATATATATAGGTTAATATAATATATATTAACCTATATATATATACATGTACGTTAATTATTATTATTATTATTATTATTATTATTATTATTATTATTATTATTATTATTATTATATGCATCCGCAGGTGGTTTTCGCAAAGAGAGAAGCAGTATATAACCCCGCTGGTGACATTCGCTCCCCTTATATACTCGGTGTAACTGACTCTTAAGCTTCTTCCTACTTACTTCCATGTTCTGGCTCCTTTGATAGGGAACATTTCACTACAGCTTCTTGGACGCTGCAAATGTATATTTCGCTGCATTATCTTTCCATTCAGTGGCATACATAAATTACAACAGTTTCCTGCTGCTTCACTGACCTATACAACCATCTACAGGGATATACGTTTTAGCCTTATAAGGAAGATACAGACGATCACAGGCCTTACTTTTCACTTCCACAATGTCCTCGTTGTGCAAGTGCCCATGCCCAGCCGAAGCATCAGCCCTGGCGTGGCAGATGTATATGCCTGCCAGACTGTCACTGTAGTTCCTAATCGTCAGTTTGGTCGAAGTCAGTCTCTGAGAGGAGAAATATGAACGGCTGATACAAATCTGCCCAGAACAGCCAGGATTCAATCTGCCCGTTTGATGACCATTCTTCTTCTTCAGCGTCCAGTAGACATCGGGTATGTGTGCGCTGGGGTCTGCTATGGACGCGTTGCAGACCATATGTGCCGTAGTGCCAGGATTTAGTAAGAGTGCTGTGCGCGGTGCAATGCTGAGCCTTACCGGGTTGTGAAAGCCTGCAAAGACATTGAGACAACGCAAGATCATCGCACCATTACTGTCATCAGCAAGTACTTGGAGTTTTGTTACGAGTTCAAGTAGTACCTTTGCATTGCAATATCTTACTGCAAAGGCAATAGTCATTAACAATTAAGGGCTTTCATGATTTTCACCTGATTGAGACAAGTTTTGTCTAGAAGCCTTGCTGAATTTAACTGAAAACATTATATGCAGGCTGAATTCTAGTAAAAATTACTTAAGCCTATCTATAGTCGAACCTCATTATGATGAACTCGGATAAGACGAACTTTCGGTTATGACAAACTTTTCTTAAACATGTAATTGGCCACAGATCAAACTCACTCGGGTGGGTCAATTCCGGATAAGAAGAACTTCTTCCCAGGGCCGCTAAAGTTTGTCTTAACGAGTTTTGACTGTATTCTACTCTGCAATAAGCGCTAATTAGGTCATTGGAATCAAATGTCTTTTGATCGATTGATTCAATGAATGTTTTTTTCTGATTGCAACTCAATTTCAGATTCATGCAAAGATGAAAGAGGGAACTTGGAAGGGGTGGAAGATATTTCCTGAGCATTTATCACTGATCAGTTATGGGGGGGGGGGGGGGGGGGGGGGGGGGGGGGGGGGGGGGGGGGGGGGGGGGGGGGGGGGGGGGGGGGGGGGG
>JAOWAW010101107.1:0-15421 GCA_028565695.1 Nicola tetela
ATTATTATTATTACAGTAAAATCCCTTTAATTCGAACCCATAAATTCCAGACCCAAACTTCTAATTAAGTGAAGTTCTAATTATCCAACAGCTGCGGATTTCCTTATAGTAAACGTCGTATTTATATGAAAGTGCATGAAAGACACCACAGAATCCAGCAGAGCCAACAACTTGATGTAACAGAATAGAGATAGATTAAAATTATCCTCTGCTAATGAGTAATAACAGAGTGTGTACATGCTGTTGGCCTCGCAACCACAAGTGGCCGTAGTTTACCGCCCTTTACAGGGAAAATCCTGGCCTAATATGGCTTTTGCGCTTTGAATTAAGTGTACACAGCAACTTGAAAGTTCAAATTAACAGCTTGAAAACAGTGCATTTTGATCTTCAAAAATTCCATCCCGCATAAAACTTTGAATAAAGTGAATATTCGAATTACATCATATTCGAATTATCGAGATTTTACTGTATTACTATTGTTATTTTCATGGTTTGTTGGTTAAGAAGGATTATCCAATAATTTACAGCTAAGGCCTAACTGTAAGGGGCATCAGACTTTCTCCAAACAAGGTGGATAAAGAGAAGAAAAGAGAGGAGGGATTTCTGGCAAGGCTGTACGTGTGTGAAATCAAAAGAAATTGCTTCAACTGAGCAGCATGTATATCACATGCAATAAGTGAATTCCAAACGCCAATCATGCTGTTGTAGAGCTGATGCAAAGTGCCATATACAGTACTGATGTGCGAGCCTCATCATGGCAGTGCAGGACGTCTGGAGCGAGGTTTACCAGCAAGCATACAGACTTACAGTGTCGTAACTTCCCAAAGCAAAGATAATACAGCAGCAGCAGAATGGCTCCATTCATCAGTTGGTCACCATCATCCTTCATACATCAAGGAAAGGGAGAATCAATTTAGAAAAAAGAAACCCTATGCTTTAATATGACTAAGCCCACCAGATCTGTTTTGAGTGTGGGAGATGAATGATGAAGGATCTAGGGAACTACAAGAGAAATTGAAGACAGCAAGAAAAATTTTTGAAAGGATTTGGAAGAAAAGAAAGAAAGGGCAAATGACTGGGAAAATGCACATGTGCACTCAAGCAGAACCAATGAGACTTAAATAAACCTTACTCTACACCTATGGCAATGGTAAACTTATAGGATGAAAAGACAAAGTGTAGACCAATTTTGCTCGAAATCTGTTTCTTTTAATTTTGCAGTAAGCAGTGCTTTTGAGCTTTCGAAAAATATGGAAACATTCTGCAAATTAATCAACGAGCAGGTTATTCCCCTACTGCCAAATTTGGCATTGCTGCAGGGGGAGCCCAGCTGCTTAGATGGGATGGGTCATGGTTGTCCATACAAATCCTTGTGCCTATGTCACCACAATGGTGGGGGCTGGTCTGGGAGGACTTCCAGATCCACGGCATCGCTCGACCTAAACGGCGAGTGATTTAAAAAAAAAAAAATTACTGCCGCTCAACTGTCTGCCAGTCTACTCGTAGTCATACGAAGTGTAGATGCAGTGTTAGGCCTACATGTAGGTACTAGATCAGTAGTCCACGTGTAGATCTAGATCTACCAAGTCGTTGTCTAGCGAGTCTAGCTTACGGCACTAGTACTGTGTTTCAGTTAAGTTCGTTGTTTCTCGTCGGGAAAACTCGCCAAATCAATGCGAGCGGGCGGTAAAAAAACAAAATAACAAAACAACAACAACAACAACAAAAAACAGGTTATGGTCGGAGAGACACTCATGTATGTATGTTTTTGGCCTTAGAATGCATGTAGTCGGTCGAGCCGAACATCAGTAGATGTTCGCCTCCTGAACACGCGCGGACAACAGGCTGATCCAGTACGCCCTGAGATGCCAGTTTCGTCTTGACCGCCCCAACCGAACACCTGGACTAACTTATAATATTTACCTATGCTGTAAGGCGCCATTAAATGTATGGGTTTTTTTTCGGCGAGGTAGGTCCCAAATCTTAAATTAATTTTAACGCGCGCGGTTGACGAGAAACAACGAATTAAAATTCTTCCATCTTGCGCAATGCAGGATTGCGCAATCGATGTTCAACACAAAGCCTGCAGCTCAGGTGGATCCACATTGTAGCATTGCGTCGTAAGCCATACACTTGTCTACCACTAACTCAGTGCTCAGGCACTGGGGCTCAGGTTCATTTTGTAATCTACTGCAAGCTCGATCTGGTCGGAGAGCGCACGCGGTGTGTTTTCGGCAGCGTGGACGACGCTTGTCTCCTTACCACTCTGCTTTCTACTTTTTTCTGCGTTCTTCAATTCATCTCTGTGGAAACTAGTCGCCCTGCACCCTATCCACAATGTCAGCGGGAATGGTGTTTTTGCATCTGGCCAAGGCCAATTGCCGAAGTTCTTTATACAATGGCCTTGCTGCAAGACAGGTGTGGTTTGCATCTTGTATTTTTACTCGTAGCAGTGAAATTGCTATAGAAAATCTCTCCATTTCATTGTCCAGTTATCGGTTGTTTGTATGGATCATACTGGCATAGCGCAAAAAAAAGAAGCAAGACGGGGTTCTCTTAGACGAGTCTGCAGGTTCATAGTTGTTGCAGAAACATCTTGGCAATGCGAATTGTGTCATGCGCACAATCCAGCTTTTCCACTGGCGGCAAAGAAACATGAAGTAAAATATAAAACTGCAAGAAAAATGCGTGACATTAGGAAGTAAATTTAGTTTGTTGTTGTAATAGAAAAGTGTTACATGGCAACCGTGGCTCATTTTGTGCATATGTAATGGATAGTTTTATATTTGTGGTTTTATAAGTTACAATTTCATAACTACAACACTCGGTTAAGCAGTCTGCTCTGTGCGAAACGGGCCTTGGGCCATTGCTGTCACTGTCTTTTAGTCATGTCCCAGTACTAGGATAAAGTGGGTGCGCCTTTTAATCCTCACCCCAGATGGTCCTTATCAACAGCTTTCACTGCTCATGGAAAATTCCTTGAACATGTAGGGTGGGCGTGCAAGTACCTACTACTGTCTCATGACGAAGGACTGGTATTCATTTAAATGAGAGCACCATTGCTGCAGCTGTTTGCTGTAAATAATTATGAGACAGCCTTACAAAGGTTACTGTAAAATGACCAAATTTTATACACGATTTCCTTTTGTAGTTTGCGTATAGTGAAAAAACATACCAATAGCAATGTTGTACTAATATTAAATAAGGCTGTTATAGGCACCCATTGTGGGTTTAGTCATGCCCAAATTCCAACATTTATTGCTATGAAAACCTTATCCTCTGTAAACAATGAATGGGTACGAAAATTAATCACTTTATGGTATCCACAATGTATGGTCATTGAATACATGGTTCTGTATGCATTCCTTTTATTTCTGCTGAATGTCAGGCATTGGCTTTACGCAGTGGGTTTGCTGGCATTGACAGGCGGTGGAGGTAGGTGTGCATGGTGTTGGCATTGAATATCTTAGAGGGGTCGTTTGAGGTCATGTCTGAGGTACAAGAAGGTTCTAAGGTAGTAGTAGTGCTGGTGGCACTGTTTGAAACATACATGCATGCCATTTGTTTATGATGATACTATTGTCCCCAAAAATGAATGTAGACTTTTTTGCTCATACCACATGCCTGTGATCTTATTCCAGGTCAGACAAGTCAACTATCACTGGCCATGTAATTGGTATTGATTTGGGAACAACAAACAGTTGTGTCGCTGTAATGGAAGGCACTCAAGCTAAAGTCATTGAGAATGCCGAAGGCTCACGAACAACACCGTCGGTTGTGGCATTTACAAAAGATAATGAACGTCTTGTTGGAACTACAGCACGACGACAGGTGGGCAGTGCTCTTCCAGTTGTCTTCTCTGTTTTTGTGTGCAATTATCAACCTGGGGGCACAGGCACACACATACATGTACAGACTGTTCTTTTTCTGGCTTTGAAGTTTTCACAATACCCAATCTGTATTTCTCAGACTGGTCAAGAACTGACTTTAATAATTTGAGTGAAAATGAAAGAATATCAGTTCCAATGAAATACATAAAGTTGATGCTTGCAGCAATGTTGCCCTTATCCATAAAGTGCTGCCTTCTGATCTTTGTGCATGGTGTGTGTTTGTGCGTGCATGTGTTCCCTGTCCAGGCGGTGACCAATCCAAAGAGGACATTTTACGCAACCAAGAGATACATTGGCCGCCGGTTTGATGATGCTGAAGTCCAGAAAGACAAGTGAGTACTGTAAAGTGTGAAATTTTGCGCAACGTTTTCGTACACAATTTCAGAAATCACGCTGGTTTGTGAATATTTATTCTTGTGATTGAAGGATTTCTTGGGTTCAAAGTTCAAGCAATACTAGTCATGGTAACCAGTTTCCTGGTTCGCATGGTCATACTTTTGTGATTTACCCATGTTCGCAAATTTTGTAAAAATAAAACCATTGCAAAATTGTAAGTTTTACAGTAGTTGGTTTATGGCATCATCTGACCAATAGTGCTCTTATGCTGGTTGAGCAGTGGTACAGTACAATGGCTTTTTGCGTAACTTCAGTTCTTGGGATTCTTCTTTTTGGCAGTTTCAGCCAAACCTGTGTTTGCTACGTTATTTTTTCTGACCCTACTGCCTTTCCCAGTGTGTGTGCGTGTGTGTGTGTGTGTGTGTGCGCGCGCGCACGTGCGTCTGTGTGGTTGTTCATAATCATGTGTTCGTGCATGCGTCTATTTCCTGTTGAGGTGGAAATACTCACCCTACAACAAGCATCATTTCAGTAGGTCAAATCAGACAGTGTAACACTGGTTACTCTGTGCCTTGCAGAACTGCAGTTGCATACGACCTTGTGAGAGCAAAGAATGGTGACACGTGGGTGAAGTGTGGTGATAAGGAATACTCTCCAAGTCAAATTGGTGCATTTGTCTTGATGAAGATGAAGGAAACGGCTGGTAAGTGCTCATTTTGAAGCAAGCATGTCTCATCAAGGAATGTTTGTTGACAATTCATTTGTGTACTTTTTTAAAAAATATATTTATTGCTTTCCATTTTAGAGAGCTACCTAGGAACACAGGTCAGACACGCTGTGATCACTGTGCCAGCGTATTTCAATGATTCTCAGAGGCAGGTGAGTGGTCAGTCATCTCAATTTTGTGTTTTGTTGTCAGGAATACATGATAGAATAGCAAAGTCATATACCCGTTTTTTTTAGGAAGTTACAAAATTTGGTGGAAAGTGTCTACTGGAATCAGAGGTGTTTCTTCAATCCCAGTTATAGCCAAGTCTCTATCAAATACATGTGTGTGTATGTTGTGTGTGTGTGTGTGTGTGTGTGTGTGTGTGTGTGTGTGTGTGTGTGTGTGTGTGTGTGTTTCTACAGTCATGGAGCATTTGGTAATGCTTGTTTACAATTTTAGCAAGGACATCTATCAAACTTTACTTTTGCTGGTTTCAAAGCCAGCACACATATCATTGTGGTTGTCTTTTTTACAGTTTGGCAAAGTCAGCATGTAGCTTTCACACAAATTGAAGAACTTGGCACTGAATTGCTTGTGTACATTATTTTTTCCTGGTAGGCTACAAAGGATGCTGGTCAGATTGCTGGTTTGCAGGTTGAGCGAGTGATCAATGAACCAACAGCTGCCGCTATGGCTTATGGCTTGTCGAAGGGAGAGGACAAGATGTCAGTATAAACTGTGGTGATATCTTTTCATTGCCTTGTCTTGTGCACAGAGAGTGCACTTACTACAGTTCCCTGTAATCTCTGATTTTGCCATGGCACCTGGTGTATGGTAGCTAGTGGTGCAATGAACAGCGGTTTTTAACAGATAGAAGTATTTGAATCTTGCGCATCGAATAGTCAAATATTCTCAAATACCTTTGGTGTCACTGCATGGCATACTCATACAGTAGAATAGCATGTTGACAACAGCAGTATCACAGATGCAAATGCAGTAGTTTGGTAGTTATCACAATACAGCCTAACACAAGTACATGTGTACATGTATATTGATGAGCAGAGCATAGTTGTTGATTGTACATCAGTTATGGACACTCTGGCATATACAACAGTCTTCGAAGACACACACAGATTTTGCAAATCCCAAAAAAACCTCTTCTAAATCTGTTTCTGAAATGGAAGAGTCAGATTCTCCTGCTGCCTGGGATGATAGACTACTATAGTGTCCATTAGCTCATTCTTCACCATGGCTGCATAGGAACATCCTCCTTCTGGCTTGGGCTTGCCATTGCAGCAAAATTGCTGACAACTGTCTGACTCTCTGACTCAGTCACTGTGTTTGACTCTAGTGGGTAGCCTTCTGCTGGCTTTGGTATTTCATGCTATTCAATAATTTAGGCATTAGATTTAATTGGTATAGCTGGGGTTTGGTTCACGTCGGCATGTTTAGAAGCTCCACATGTTCCAGCTTTACTGCAACACCTGCCTATGCAAAGTATGCCACAGCACTGCTGCAACTGGCGCATACTAGTATTATAAAATGATTGATCTTAATCATGATACTGTAATTGACAGGCCTGGGTGAATTTATTCCAGTACAGGCTTGTGCAGCCTCTAGCCATATCCAGACTACAGCACCAATACCAATGGCCTGATCTGATCGATCCTGATCAGACCGGACCAATGTAGATGACAATCTAGGTCTACATATTGATCTGCATGTGTTTGTGAATACATTCGAATGGTATAGTATTGTCTATGCGAATAGCCATCAGGTATTCTAAGTATTTGAATATTCAAACATTCCTTGAACTATTAATGCTAACATTCGTGTGCATTTGGATTTATTGCTGTCGCATCGCATGGATGTCACGTTTGTAGTTGCCTTTAATGGCTATGTGGAAATCATGGTTTGTCTTGTTTTCTTTTACAGTATTGCTGTTTATGACTTGGGAGGTGGCACATTTGATATCTCCATCCTGGAGCTGTCGGCTAACGGTGTGTTTGAGGTATGTTGTGAAAAGACCAGGACATGTGTGACTTCTGACTGTGACATCACTGAGTAGCCATGATGCTTATACCATACATGTAGGTGCTGATTTTTTTAATGTGTGTGGGGGGGGGGGGGGTAAGTATGAGCGACATACTACCGCCTTAACTTCTTGTGGTAACTTTGGAGCACAAAACGTTAAATAGTGTTTGGGCAAACATTTTGCTGTTTACGCTTTTGGTTTGTAGGTGAAATCAACCAACGGTGACACGTTCTTGGGTGGAGAAGACTTTGACAATGCCTTGCTTCGCCATCTTGTCAAGGAGTTCAAGAAGGCAGTAAGTAGGAGTATGTGCAGTAGGCATGCCTGTCTGTATATACCCATTTACTGCACCTCAGCACCAGAACACTGCGCATAGTAACACAACTTCTCGAGCAAAGTTGGAGAAGAGCTTGATTGCAGGTTGGAGTGGTGATGCAGTTGATATGACTATGGTCAATACCAGAGACAATCTGACAGCAGTGCTTATGCTGCTCTTTAGGCTTTGGCAATGTTTGCTGATCATTACAGTTGCAGTGTAATAGTGTGGGATGGCTCTCAAGCTCTGCTTTGTTATTAATTTTGTAAATGACAGAGCATTAAAACAACAGAATGAGAGAAGAGTTTGTGAGTAGGAAGAATGCTTTTATCCCTAAGACAGTCATGAGAAATATGAATTGCATGCAAAACTGCTGAAATACATGTAGTTGCCAATAAACGAGCCGTCATAGGAATGAAAGACTGGAAAAAAGTGCTGCCTTTTAGTGCCCTGATTGCAGTTTGGTTTAGATGTATTTAGGACAAACTTTGCAGAACTCCATCAAGGTGTCATGACTTGGCCTTTGCTTTTGGTAATATTTGGACATCTGCTTTGTAGGAAGGAGTTGATGTGTCCAAGGACAACATGGCCCTTCAGCGTTTGCGTGAAGCTGCTGAGAAGGCAAAGATTGAGCTGTCTTCTGCTCTTCAGGTGATCATTTTGATTCTTTTCATAAGAGGATAAATGTCTTTGTAAACTGAGCTGTGATTTGAAACCATTGTTGCCTTGTCATCAGCCACTGACATTGTGCAATGTTTACAGACCGACATCAACCTGCCATACCTGACTGCAGATGCGTCTGGTCCCCGGCACATGAACTTGACTGTTTCGCGTGCACTTTTTGAGTCATTGACCAGCGACCTAGTCAAGCGTACCATCGACCCATGCAAGAAGGCACTGTCTGATGCTGGTATTAGCAAGGGAGAAATCCAGGAAGTGCTTCTTGTTGGCGGAATGACAAGAATGCCAAAGGTATGGCCAAGCAATATAGGGTAGAGACTCATTGTAATTGTGGGATCATGTGGAAAAAGTTGTCTTAGATGTGCAGATGTTTGTTGCACGTAAACAAATGTCTGTGCGATTATTTGGCCTAGGTACAACAAACAGTGCAAGAGCTGTTTGGGCGGCAGCCAAACAAGTCGATCAACCCTGATGAGGCGGTTGCTATTGGTGCTGCAGTCCAGGTAGGGTCTTCTGTGCTGAGTGTGCTTGCTAAGAGTGTGTTAGCGTTTTCATCAGCACTCATCTCTAGTTTTTCACCAGCCAGAGGAACAGACCAGTGTAGCCAGGGAAATAGTGAGATAATATAGTCTTGTTAAACAAGGCAAGGACTTAACTTCCATAGTAAAGAGCATGGTATAGAACAACACTGACTGCATGTGTGAGATGAAGGCCAGGAGTCAGTTGAACGTACCACACAGCCTCACAATCAAGACTCCAGGTAGGCTGCCTAGCCGCTAGGTTACTGATAAGAGTGCCAGACCAAAACTAAGACATGTAGACTGCAAGGCTACCCTTTGTAACTGGTATAAGGCACTTATTACCAAGGCACATGTCTGAAATGTTTTTACCTGCAAAGGCCACAGTGCCTTCTTGCAGTGTAATCACTCCGGTTATTGCTAGCAAGGTCGTATTTTTTATGACCTTAACTGTTCTGCTTTTTTCGTGTTTCAGGGTGGTGTCTTTGCTGGATCTGTTAAAAACATGGTGTTGCTCGATGTCACACCATTGTCACTGGGTATTGAGACTCTTGGTGGTGTGACAACGAAGCTTATTGACCGCAACACTACCATTCCAACAAAGAAGAGCCAGGTGCGCGGTTGTAAATGTTCTGTTTTTGCGCTGTTTATAGTTTGTTTGATTGATTGTACAGAATACTGGCTAGGTTGGTCTTGACAGGGTTTGTTGTGTTTTTGCAGACTTTCTCTACTGCTGCTGATGGCCAGACACAGGTGGAAATCAATGTTTTGCAAGGTGAAAGAGAGATGGCTCTTGACAACAAGTCACTAGGCAAATTTATGCTGGTAGGTTTGACAAGTTAGCAGTGTTCTTCCTATTTGTGGTCGTGCTCATCTTCTTTATATTCTTCCCCCTCATCCTCCTGATGCTCATTTTTACACAAAAAAGGGCATCTCTGTTGTTTCTACCAGGTTGGCATCCCACCAGCACCACGCGGTGTTCCCCAGATTGAAGTCACTTTTGACATTGATGCTAACGGGATTGTTAACGTTTCAGCTCGTGACAAAGCAACTGGCAAGGAGCAAGCCAGTAAGTGAATTGTTCTGTTTGGTGCCTTCATGCATGCAGGCTAATGCAGTGATGTCTCTCTGCCTCCCTCCCTCCTCCCTCCCTCTCTTTCTCTCTCTCTCTCTCTCTCTCTCTCTGCCTCTTTTTCTCTCATTCTCAAACCCTTCCTCCTTTCATCCTTTCCTCCTCTTTTCTCCTTTTGCAATGTATTAATACTCTGTGTGTGATTTTTCTTGTCTAAGGAGTTAAGAAGACCTGTGTTCACATGAGTGTGTTTTTGTGTTTGTGTGCAGTCGTCATTCAGCCCAGTGGTGGTTTGTCAAAGGACCAGATTGAACAGATGTTGAAGGATGCAGCTGAACACGCAGAGCAGGACAAGAAGCGAAAAGTGAGCATCGGATTGGTTTAGCACAGAGCAACGTGTGTATAATATTAACTGGAGCATCAGAAATGGGTCATATGATCATTGGCAATACTGCAAAAACTCATTGCCAGTGAAAATGACTATGACCATTTTCTCATGAGCTGGCTCATCTTATATATAACTAAACCAACAATGACTGCGAGAATTGGTCTAGCACAGAGCAACAAGTGGGTAATATTATAATTATACAACTAAACCAACAATGGCAGCTAGAATTTCAGGTTTAACCTCTCTTGCTCCCATTGGCCAAAACTACTGTATAAGAAGAAATTTCTGTTCATTGTGGAAAGAAGGCCTTTCATTCGGCATTTATTTTTGTTTGGGGTGAAAGGCATGCCTGCATGTACATGTAGGATTGTGTAACTGAAGGAGGCCCTTGTAAATTTTAGTTCGGAATTAATTTTAGTTCATTCATGGGTCCGAACGAAATAAACGAAAATAAATTCCAAACGAACTTTTCTGCTTATACAGTAGTTTGCACAGTCACTGATCATTACTGGATTGCTGTGCACCTTTGGCCAGTCTGAGTGGGAGAATGAGTAGTATTAAGCCACATTCTCTTCTATTCTTTCAATTTTCTTTGTCTAAACGATTAGTAGTTATTGTGCAATATTGCATGATTACTTGGTGATTACAGTATGTATCTCCTAAGAAACCCTTTGAAAAAATGGGAGTCTATTCCTATGTGCAATGTATTCCTACAGCTGATACGACAAAGTTTACATACCGTGGCATTTCCAGAACATTATTAAAGTATATGAGCAGCAATTGTTCGATCTGAGTTGGTCACACCGTAGATGCAAGCATACTTACTGACTAATACTCATTAAGTAAAACGTTCATGTCACTTCAGTTGAACTCTTAAGCAGTAGTGACATGTATTCAGTCTGGTGGGGGGAAGGAACTGATGAAGAGTTATTACTATAGGTGATGGTGATTGCATGCTTTTGGCATGGTTTGCATACCCACACCTCATCATCATATATGATATATTGCAGTGCTGGAACGACTATTCGAACAATCAAACATATTTGAATGTTGATTGCGTAACGAATATTCTAACATGCTGATGAAACTTCAAATATTCTAACATTCGAATATTGATCGTCAATTGAGACTTGTCTTCATGACCGCAAGCATTTCACGTGCAAAAAGTGACACAAGTGTTGGCACTGATCCCGCAAAGTGGTCCAGGGCGACCCAATCCAACCACAGAAGTAACATAAACCACCCAATGACGTGGCTACGGAGCAAAGTTCATCATCCATAAAGGCTTGTCTTCACAACAGCAAGCGTGTCACAAATAATAGAATATTCATTCATTCGTAACCTGATATTCGTAAGAACATTCGTTTGTACAAATGCCCATTCATTCCAGCGCTGATATATTGCTATAGGTAGTGCACTGCATATTAAGATTAAAATGAATGGGCAAGAACACATTATGCTTTTGAATTTCACACAGCCTATCACTATTAGCGGTAAATTCTTATATCCAGTCACCATATAGGTGATATGCACTGTATACGTATCATTTGCTTAACTAATTGAGTGCTCAAAATGAGGGCATGATGAGCCTGGTTGCTGCAGGTATTTGGCTCATGAACAAAGAGGAAATGATCAGCTGAGTGTCTTGAAGGTGCAAAGGGCTTCTTAGTCAGTTGCATTGCTGGTACTTTTCTTCATAAGTTGTTGTCTGTGCATGCTTTCTGCTCATTGCTGTATAGGAATTCATTGAGGCCCTAAACCATGCTGAGTCATCACTCCATGATATTGAGACGAAGATGGGTGATTACAAGGATCAGCTTTCAGAGGATGAAGTGAGTGTTGGAATGATGAGGTTTTGTTAACATTTTGAGGAATGGTTTTTTCTGGCATGTTGAACCTGTGCCATGCTGGCATAGATCACCAGTTTTTATGCATGCAGCATTTCTCTTTCTGTTTCAATTTCAGGTGTCTAAAATTAAGGATGAGATTGAGAAACTCCGTGGCCGGCTAGCTCGCAAGGATGACGAGACAGCCGAGAGCATAAAGGCTGCGACAGATGAGCTTCAACAGAAGGCCCTCAAGTTGTTTGAGGTTGCTTACAGAAAGGTAAAGTTTCAGGTGCTGGATAACATTTGCCTGTATGCCACCTACTTGGAAATACTATCCTGTCCATTGATGGGGAAATCACTGCAAGACTGGGTGTTCTAAGCGTTTTTGTCGCATTCTGCGATGGCCATATGGAACAGATGAGCTTTCATTTCTCAAATCACTGCCTACTCCAGCAGGAGTATCACCATTTTATACCATGAAAGGTCAAACACTATGCTATAGTATGTATGGGGAGGGGGACTGCCAAACCACAGTCTTGTTCTAACTGGGCAATGATGCCCCTTTTTGAATGTTTCTGATTTTATTTCTTTATTTTTGTTCCAGATGGCTGGTAACGACTCATCCTCATCAGGTAGTTCATCCGATACATCAACTGGAGAAGCAACAGATGCTGAAGATGACAAGAAAGAAAACAAGTGAAAATGCTGGTCCTTTTCCTTAGGGTTTCTTTGTGTTTTTAGTCAACCACTTCCTTGCTTTCCTTTCTGTTTATCCTTGCCATGCTTTCTCAGCTTACCGTCAACACTCTGTACTCAGCTAAATTACGCACAGCCAAACTAACCAAGCTGATCCACAAAACCATTATAACACAGCAACAAGTCGCTGAAAAATATAACTATTTTCCATATCATGAACTCTGATTGCATGTGTGTCTGTTGGCAAGAGCTCATTTGATAGCCCAACTTGTGATTAGTGGTATAGCAATCTCTGATCATTGCCATATATTATGTAGATACAGTATCAAGGCTAGGGCCCTGTGAGAACTAGTTTGGTCTTTGCACCTGGAGTTGATATAACAAAATGAGGAGAGTTCATCAATTTTTCAGTGAGCTCTTCTTATTCTCCTCTTTATTCACTCAAAACAAAGTCCCTCCTGCTAAGTAGGTGGGGAAAAGCCCAACACACCACAAACATGTTTTGCCCAAGACATGTTTAACTGCATGTTGTTGGCTTAACTCTGTGTTTGTGTTTGGTCAGTCCTACTTCAGAGGAGATGCCCAACAAAATAAAAAAATCGAGAGCAACAAAAAAAAGCAAAGAAAGTCATCCATGGCATATGCTGCAGTAAAAAAAAAACTTAAAAGTTCACAGCGTAGCAGGAAGACAGCAATTGACTGTTAAAATGTGGGTGCAGAGGAGAAAGATTCACATGGAGTACAATCCAAAATATCCAACCTTATCAGACAAACATCATCAAGGTCTTCTTGCACAACAGAGTGATGAGTAAAGAAACAAGAAGGAATTTGTAAAACAAAATCATGCATGTATCGTGTTTATCCAGACATTATCGTCTTGACAAATTCTGTAGAGATCAAATCAAAAGGAAAAAGAAAAACATCCAAGAGAATCAGTGGAAGAAACCCTTAAGAAGTGAAACTGTTTAGATCTACATGTACCTTCTCAACCTTGGTGTCTGGCAAGTCAAGAAAACCAAATCAAATTGAAACACACATGCAGGTTATGTATGACTGTTTCGTGTGTGAGAGAGACATCTCTACTTCATGAATATTGAGCCCATCTAGAGACGTGGTGTTTGCTGTGGCAAATGTTCAAACACAGCAACAGGAATTTATGCTAGTGAAATTGCCTCAAACTATATGATCTCACTATGCCCTTGCTAACCAGCCTCATCCCAACAAATCTTGCCATCCCTTCTTCCTGTCTGGTTCTCTAACACACAAATTAAGTCTGAACTCTTCAATTCTAAACACATCCACACCTCAGCAAGATGCACAGCGCTTGAATTATGGATGTTTGAAAAGTATTGTTAGTGAAAGTAACATGGTTACTAAAATCCCAGAATTTCCACAACCATTTAGCTTCATGCTGTAGATGCCACATTAGCTATGTGCATCTTCAGTCACAACTTCAAAGAGGTTTCTACACTTCTCTAGCACATGTCTAAACACAAGGCAGCATTGCATCTATGTGGCAGCGAAACACGAAAAAACATCAGCGTTTCCTGCCACCTTGTGCAAAATGTGAATACATGTACACCTAGAGAAAAACCTTCATAGTTAACATTTCCATTTGAGATCCAATAAGTACATGTCTGGCACACGAAAACACCGAGAAAATGCAGCTGCATCAATCAGAGAAGAGAGTGAGAGTGCACCTACACTTTTATTCTGTACTCAATCCAAATCTTGGATCTGTCTCTTTGTTTCTACTTGTCTTGCATTCTCTTGGTTTTCCCATTGATGTCCCTTCTACCATTTAGAAGCACCCACCTTCATATTGGACTTGGCCTTGGGAGTCCTCCATGCCAGCCAAGAGTTGATCAACTTCCTCATCAGTCAGCTTTTCACCTGCAAATGTAACACCCAATACATGTACATGTGTATCATCCAATGCAACGCCAAATACATGTACAGTGAACCTCAGTTACTATGTACCTGGCTTAGTATGTACACTTGGTTAACATGTACTTTTGGGCAATAACTGAACAGTGGGTATCACAAATGCCATACATTATTTTTGGCTAAGACATACTTTTTAATGCGTACGTTCCATTAAAATGTACTAAAAATGTCCTCTCCAGCAGAAGAATCTCCGGTTAGTACATACTTTTTGAACTCGGCATCCACAAATCCTCAGTTCTTTTTTCTCCCTCTCTCTCTCTTGTACTCATGGCATTGCATCTTTGTTTTATGGTTTTACCGTACTTTCATTTGTGTTAAATCCATTGAATTTATGGAGATTGCAACTGCTACCGCATGTACATGATGTAAATGCGCACATGCGATGTCCCATGTATAGTCAACCATGCAGTTACGGTTAGTACGTACTGTATTTTGGGATTCCCTAGGGGGTACGTCTTATCCGGGTTCCACTGTACATGTATCATCAAATGCAGCACCAAATACATGTATCATTAAATGCAACACCAAACACATGTATCATTAAATGCAACACCAAACACATGTTTTATTAAATGCAACACCCAATGCATGTTTTATTAAATGTAACACCCAATACTAACTACATGTGCCATCAAATGCAACACCAAATACTCCTATGTACATGTATAGTCAAAAGCAACACCAAATACAAATGTCATTAAATGCAACACCAAATACATATGTCATCAAATGCAACACCCAATCCATGTATTATCAAGTGCAACACCCAATACATGTATCTTTAAAGGCAACCGAGTACGTGCACATGTACTAGTATCATCAAACGCAGCACCCAATACATGTATCATCAAATGCAACACCAAATACATGTGCCATCAAATGTAACACCCAATACATGTATCATTTAATGCAACACCAAATACATGTACATGTATTATCAACACACACACACACACACACACACACACACACACACACACACACACACACACACACACACACAC
>JAOWAW010101118.1:0-15419 GCA_028565695.1 Nicola tetela
CGCTCTCCGGCTCCATCACCACTGGCCTGGCGCATTCGTTCAATCGTGCTCTGCGCCAATTGCATGAACTGCGTGATGAAATAACAATTTTTGACATTCGTTTATTCATGACCTGGCGGTTCATCCGGTTCAACTTTGATCACTCGGACCATCAACCTTTTCTCGTAGTGACCCTGACGTCACGATAATGAATGCACACCCGCACTACGTACCCACCTTTTTGTGCGAAATTTGAACCTCCAGCAGTCTACACGTTGGCAAGGTAGCGCTCTTGATTGTACTACGCTTTGCATTCATTAATAATTATTCTCCCCTGTTCAACGGGATTAATATTCTTGAAAGATACCTCATTCTGGGATGTCATAATTGAAGAAGAAGTTTCACAGACTCCAGACAAACTTTTCAGGTACGACGTTGCGGCCTAATTACCTAGGCCTTCAACAGGTACTAAAATAATGACAAACCAGCTTTCCTCAACAGTTATATGTACAGGGTTGTTAGGGCGCGTGTTGGTTGGCTTTTGAGCTTCGGTGGGAATAGCTAGTGCGTGTGTATTAGTGGTTCATGTGTTGACTGGGTGAGAATGCGTGTGGGTATCGTGTTGAGCGCCTATACGTACTACATGGGAGGGATTAATATTATTCTGATCAGTTGATCCTTTGATCATCACAATCATGGCCTGGCACTAGACCGAACTGGAGGGAGAGAAACCACTCTCAGTGACTCCGAGAAATCGTAGGCTATAGCATTTTCCAACATGCCTGACTAATCCGCATAGCAGCAGGGTAGTCCGTCTGGCTGGAAAAGTTCTCGTAAACCTGCAGTGACTGCAAAGTCGACGAAGTGCCGACGCGCACATGGCGTGCCCTGCGAGTCGAAATCACGACCGTGGACGTTCGACCGCCGATTTGCGTCACACGGAATGAGCAGGAGGAACATGCTATGCATGGCTCCCAGGGGATTTCTGGCCTTTTATTCAGACGGTCTCGTCGATGTCTGCGATTTTGTTGTTTTGCAGCCGCAGTAGGAACTTGCCGTAGCATATACAGCCAATATACAAGTACTAATCGACGGACGGCATTCACCTGTACATAGATCAGCGTCCATGCGCCATGCAGCTCGATCCGTACATTTTCAGATTTGATTAGGAAAAAAAGAGGCGAAAAGCTCAGCCTATAGCAGCTCCACGGCTCAACAGAAATGTACGGGAATTGTGCACATTATATTTGTGAGCCACAAACGAGAAGTTTTCAGCACGTAAGCACACCACACACCGTGACACGCACGCGCACACGTACAGATGGACAGACAGGCACGGGTGCGATAATCGCGGTAGGAACCCTCCCCAGTTCCAAACAGGCCCAGCGAGGGCAAAATTTCATCTGCACTGGCGGTCGACTCGGGTGTGTGCTCACCGAGCCTTTTCCAACGTGTGGACTAAAGAATCAGTAAGATAATGCTGGAATCTGAGAAATTCTCGTACTTATTCGGTTGCGACCGAGAGTGACACATAGGCCTCGGTAAAAAAAAATATCGTGAGAAGTCAGTTTAAGCTTTTGGCAATGCTCGTGAAAAGGCCATTTAAAGCTTCCTGTAAAGCTTTTACATTAGGTTTAAGCTTTCCAGGGTCCACTAGGTTTAAAACTTTTCCCTCAAACATGAGCATTATGGCTCAAAGAACTGAGCTCACATCACAACACCTCGAGTCCGGAAGTTGGCACGTCGAAAAAGTAACCATGTACATGCATGGAATGCCGTAGCAGTTGGCCCAGTAGCTAAAATAAAAAGTCGCGATCGACCGACGTCGACTGAAGGCATGCATGTTTTGCATGCAGCACCGTGACCGCGAGTCTGCTGCTGACATCCATGGTGAGGGATACTGTGCTGGTCCTGTGGCAGCCCAGTTCTTTTTCCATCGCCTAGCCTCACTAGTACTGTTGTTGTGAGTATTCCGAGACAAATAAAGAAAGATTTAAACATCGTTTAAAGCTTCTTTTGGCGTTTTAACACTTGTGAAGTTAGAACCAAAATTTAAAGCTCGTTCGACCATTTAAAGCGAATTTTAAAGCTCGCTTTTTACCGAGGCCTAGCGACACATGGCATAATTTTGTATACGTATGAATGTTCTTCTCACAACCCAATTCAGTCAAAGTGGTAGCTGCAGTGTCAAGACGTCTTACTGTTTGTGATTGATCTACGCCAAAACAAAACAGTCGGAAAACAGAGGTCGTGACCGAAAAAGCACGACCTCTTAGCCCGGGTACTAGTACGTTGTTTGTACGGCCGTAGACATCCGTAGACCTATGCCTATTGTAGACCTCTAGATCTACTTGTACCAGGTCTACTGCGGTATATTTGCCCGAGGGTCTTTGATTCGGTTACCGATTTTGTACGTCATAGTATTATTATGAGATTATCCGCAATAGGTTGCATTGAGCTGAAAAATCTGCCTCTCGCGCGGATGCATGCCGGATGGTGCGCTGGTGCATGGTGTTGTAGCGGACGTGCGATCATGATCTCATTCATCTACGATCGTCCAATCTTCCTCCGCCCTGGATCTTCTACTCATGCGATCACTTTCCACTCGTTTGCTGGGGTGTTCTCTTCCGGACTCTTTCCTCAGATCAAGTTGCCAGTAGCTGTCAGACGTTCTAAATTACTTCTAATCTCGGCAGATGCCGTAAATACTGGACAGAAACCGGAATTACTTTGTTGTGCATCGTCTTCTGTCCTTGCACAGCAGTAGATACGTGCTACGCACGGAGAACTCCACAATTCCATCTGCATCAGACCCTGCGCAGCAGAAGAGAGGAAAGAAATAAACGGTGGCAGGTGAACAGAACAGATCGTACAGCAGTTGTCGCTCGTCTCACGTTTTTTAATTTGGGGAGAGATCTGACATGGCGTCTGGAGACAAGGTGAGCTTAATGATGATCTGACGCGGTGGCTACCCTCGCAGAAAAGTTGCAAACACGTCAGCCGCAGAAGTTAGGCTGAACTAAAGTGTCTCCTAAGGTAGCAGATGTGGGGTATCGATACTTGCAATCGAACATATGCATCTCCTGGCGCACTCGATCTTGGTGTTTGCGACGTTATCCAGTCATCGTTGAAAGTGTTATCGGCGTGGCCGGTTCAAGGTGCAACGTGTTAGATCTACAATTCTTCTGGGTTTAGTCAGCAATGGACGTCGTGGCCACCGTGTAGTTGTCAGCGGTCTCCTCTACTACAATCGATTGTTTTATTTGTGTCTAATCGAAGCAAAGCAGACCTTGATCATGATAGAACGCCTGGAGCAAATGTTTTGTAAGCGTTTAGGCCTCCTAGTTCCCCGAAAACAAGACGAACATGCGTGACTCATATTCTCCGGAAAAAAATTGCACACTTCTCTCCAGTCAGTTGATATGAAAACAGCAAAAGATGTTTGGGTAAAACAATGGTCGACCTGAAAGGAAAGGTCTTGCGAACATGTGCAAATTTTAACAGACACTTCTGATGGCGCTGAAATGTTTCAGCCGGTTGAGATCACGACGCTGTTCGTTACAAAGGCACAGCTGGAAATCACACTGCGCACTGATAAGAAATTCCCAGTTGCTGGAAGTAAATGCGGAGGTGTGTGTATGTGTGTGTATGCAATGGCGTTCTGTTCCTAGTTGCAGTGTTCAAGATATCTGAAAGCTGGAGGGCTCGGGCTTATTTCCGCAACCGGAAGATTCCTTCCTTCTCGGCGGTGATCTAGCCAGGGTGATCGAACGTTCTCCCATTGCGCAAGTCGAAGTGTGACTCAGACGGGAAACGCCCGGGCGCTGGGAATGGAAAGCCGGGTTCGGGCTCGCTCCTCGATTCTATTGCTTTCTGGGGAATATAACGACGAAGTTGTTTCAACTTCGTCCTAGCGCGAGGGTGGGTCGCTCAGGAGGTCTTCTACAGGGCAAGATATCACGTTCTGAGGCACGTCACAGTCATTCTATGTTTGGCTTCTTGTGCACGTTCATCTTCTCCGTCTTTTTCCTCGTCGTGGGCATTTCTGAGGATTAGATGAAACTTAGCTAGCAAAAAAAAGTGGGATTCGTTTTCAATTGAAAGAGTGTCAGGAAGATTGCTCGTATCAATTATTGTTGAATTGGACATTATCCAAGTACTCCACTGTTGAACCAACGAGCCACAGTACGGCGGTGCATAATTTAGTTCCGTTTAATTTTCTAGGGTGGTTTGTATTTACGATGTGAATTGCCCTTCTCTGACATGTCCTGTGTATTTGCTGTGTGTGTGCGCATGCACATGTACGTATGCGGTCTATGCGTGCTTGTGCATATGTTCGTATGTAGAGACCACTCGAGGAGGTTGTTGTCGAAGACACGTGCAGTATCTGCCACTGCAAGAAGCAAATTAGTCTTCTTCACCTTCTCCCCATCAAGGTACAAGAGTGGGCAGCATGTTGGCTCTGTTTAATCTTTTCAGAAGATTTTGTTTGAAAATTCACAAGGTCTCACAAAACCAGCTTAGTGAAATCCAATCCAATCAGTTTGGATGATTTGTGGTGAGAACAAAGGGATTATTTTACCTGTGTAGCAGCAGGTGATTTTCTTCCGTTTGAAGCAAGGAGGGGCATTCAGTGAGCTTTTTACTCTATGTCTCGCAGAAAAATGCTCTGCAAAACAGAAGATGTTAGGGCTCATCGTTGTGAGTTGTAGTATCCACGTGGTTTGAAGGGGAGGGGGTATGGTAGGGAAACATCGAGTTGAGCCCAAACGTGCCAGTGCCTGGTAGGCCTACTTTCAGTGAATGTTTTATTTGAGTACACATGTCATTGTGCTGAATTGGTTTTTGAGAAAAGTAATTCGCAGTCTGTTAACATCAATTTCAGTTCTTCCTAAGAAGTCCGTTATTTTTTTTTGTTTAGGAACAGGAGAGAGATGCTGCAAAATTACGGCATGAGCTCGAGCTGATGATGCAACAATTGCAAGAATTGGATAGATCTACTAAGATTGAGGTAAAGAATTACAGGAATTGGATAGACCTACTAAGATTGAGGTATTAAGGTAAAGAAATGCAAGAGTTGGCTGGACTTACTTAAGGGTGACGTAAAGTTCATCCATGGGATTTGTTGTGTGTGAATGCAAAGCACAGTCTTATTGATTTGACCAACAGTTGTGTAGAAAAGAAACCTTCCTCTTAGTTTAGGATTTCAAAATAAAATATTTCAGGTGATAGTCTAACTGGAGGAACGATCACCAACTTGAGGTGCTGTGTTTGATTATTTCTCAAGACGATAGAATTGTGTGCGTGCACTTCTGAGCAGAATGGACAGCAATAATTATGGAGTTGGCAGTGCAATCAATTTCTTCATTGCACGAACAAAACATTTTCATCTTGCGATAAGAATGGATAGAGTTGCTGCACGCTGATGGATGCAGTGGATTGAAATCATCGTGTTGTGACATTTCAGGGAATTGCTCTCAGTGCTTGGTGCACTTTTTGTTCAAAAGAAGGGGCTTAGCTGTTACCATGACAACCTCATTTTCAAGTTTGAGAGCTACTGGGTAAAGTTGATTGTTTGTGTGCTGTGAAAGTCACCAACACCTGGTCTCCTTTTTTTTGTTAGCGCGTCAACAGTCAGCATCGTCTTGAGAAGCAGACATCGGTTGATTGCCGGTTAGAAAGAGAAGACAGTGGAGTGTCACAGATGTCAACAAGTTATGATAGTTTGGTAGGTAGTGTCTGCAAAGTTGGTGATAGCAGATGCACTTTCCTTTATACCGTGAAATTGCTGAACAAAAGCAAGCACTCGTCTCTGACAGAAGGGAGCAGCCGAAAGTTCACCTTATGTTGTCAAATTTGAGTTTTAAGAGCTACGTGAGGCGATTGCTGAAGATGCACTTCTAAAGAATGGTTGGATAAAGATTTTGGCATTCATTAGCAGCCTCTTGGAGGTTATCACTATAATTTCCTGCAATAAATGACATTAATTGGGTGTGACCCTGGTTGTGACACCACTATGGTGGAGCCTACAGGGCATCAGAGTTCATGTACAGACTTTATCATTGTGGTGTCAGAACTGAGTTGAGCCACCTTAAAGGATATGAACGTGTCTGTAGACGTACAGTCGATTACTATGGGAATGTGTACTATTCTGATGTTAGCCGAGTACAGTGTTTGTTCAGTAAATGTAGAACTGAAGGACACATCTTGTACAGCGTGCTGCCCGTTGAACCTAATGCAGCCAGTTGGGATGAAACAGTTCAACTTTAACAGTATTTGAATTATGATGATGAAAAGACAGACTTCTGTCCATGTAAAGTTTCTTTTCAGTTCAATGTTTTTGTGCACGTCCAATATGTTGGCAGAAACGCGGTTTGTCGTCTCATCACTCAAGATTGGATTCTCAGACTTCCGTTGACTCAGGCGTTGGAATGAGCTTGCGTCGCAATGTGTCGTTAACACTACCAGATCAAAATTCCTTGGACAAGGTGGAAGAGGGTGGAGAGGTGAGAGAAATAATGGGATAGGGGGAAAAACGTGTTGAACTATTTACCCAAGAAACAGATCCTGTAATTTCAGAAAATTTCAGTGGGTTAAATTTTCTGTAATCTCCACAGGCTTTTAGGGGCGGTTTTTCTTCGGTTGACTGTACTTTAAGCATTCTACAGACATGTGTATTGTTCATTTCGTACAATTAATTTAAGTATGAGGGAGTTGAACAGAAAATACCGAAATTAAATTGACACCAAAATTTTTCCAAGACAAATACAGTATCACTTTTGCTATCTGTTTCCATGTTGCTGCTTTGATTTTTTTTCTCTCAAAGTAGTTTGCATTCTTTGTATATTGAAAACTATAATTGCAAAACTGTTTATGGCTGAGTTAGAGGAAGCCATTTGGTTGTATTCCTCAGGTGCTGCCAATGGAGCTGTTTTGTTTGTTTTGACAAGTTCTCACTGATTATTTGAGTAACTGAATGATTTAGGCCCCATAGAGCCAGTTTCTCTCCTGACATTTTACTGAAGAAGATTGTCTTTAACTTGACGGCATCCTCTTCCTCACAGAACGTGTTCATTTCTAGTAAGACCAGGAGAAAAGCTTCAGTACAAACAGCTACCTCAGATGAGATCGGAACCTTGACCGAGGTATGTATGTGTGTAAGACAATGATAACGTGTTTGTGTGTGTTTGATGACAAATGATTTTTGAGATTCTCAATAGGTTAAAAGTAGTGCCAGTGTTGTACAACCAAAATTTACATTGCAGTGCATCTTAATTTTATGCAGTGTCCAGTATTGCATTGTACTTTTCTCCCAATGACCACATTTTAGACATGGGATAGAATGTGTGCTGTAGAAATCAGTGTCATAGATTATCCCTCATCTCAGTCATATTGTAGTCTTGTGCAGGCTGTTATAGTATAAGTATCTCTAGCTTTCTGTACTCCCTTTTCTTTCTTATGACTGATGAAGCCAGAGGCATTTCTAGCAAAACATCTCATGAATAAAGTTTCTTGTGACTGGTGTGCTGGGAAATCCTCTTCATGTTTCTTCTTCTTCTTCTTCTTCTTCTTCTTCTTCTTCTTCTTCTTCTTCTTCTTCTTCCTCTTCTTCTGGTCTTTCTTCTTTCTCCTCCTCCTTCTAATGCAGACATCGCCAGCTGATGAGAATCTTAAAACTTGTGATGGATCAGCAGAAGAGCAGAACTCGGTATGCTCAGGAGAATGGGAAATGCACACACAACGTATACACATTACACACACAACGTATACACATTACACACACAACGTATACACATTACACACACAACGTATACACATTACACACACAACGTACATACATTACACACACAATGTATACACATTACACACACAATGTATACACATTACACACGACAGATATGCAATACACACAACAGATATGCAATACAGGTTACAGATATATAATACACACACAACATATACACTATACACACAGCAGATGCAAGCATGCCTTTGTCTTCTAATTGTGTTTAAAAAGCTGTTATGAATGAGAGATGTTTGTGTGTGTGTGTGTGTGTGTGTGTGTGTGTGTGTGTGTGTGTGTGTGTGTCTGCGCGTGTGTATGTGTGTGTCATGAGTCAGAGGTCATTGTGTGTGTTATAAGTCAGATGTCATTGTGTTATGAATCAGAGGTTGCTATGTATGTTCTTTGCAGAGGTCAAGTTCACCTGTCACAGGGATAGAAGATGATTCTCTCCCTAACGAAGAAGTCCAGACCATTCAATCACCCACCTCAGAAGAAACAGGAAGCAAAACACCAACAAATCCAATCGTATGTCATTCGTATTTCTTGTTTTTTTTTTTGACAAATTTGTTCTTGGCCTTGCTATGGGAAGGGTCCAGTGCTCCCCTCTCGTCTTGATAACACAAAGACATTTTCAACTCCCTTAAGAGTGTCGTTGATGCATACAGCCACAGGAATGGTAAAACACTCATTTCAAGTGTTACCCAGTTTTCTGGCTGTACCAATGGTTTTCTGAAGACTAGTCTTGCTACAAGATTTTGTTTTTGAAATACTGCCAAGGTTTTCACACAACACACAAAACACACACACACATACACACACAAACATACACACACCCACTCCGGTATGTTAAGGTACTGTCCAGGCTGGCCTGCTGCAAATCCTGGCTTGTGCAGCCCTATGCACCGGTACTATCGATCAAAATCTATACATTCAAAACTGGGCTCGAGGAACTGCTGCGGCCCTGTACCAGCACTGCCCTGTGCTGATCGTGGGGTGTTAAGTGATGACGTAGCACAGATCTACCTGGACTCGAGTTTAACCGATGTTGTCATGGATAAAAAAGCTGCCGCTGGACAGACTAGTAGTACTTGGTACAGTCAAGTACAGTTGTTTGATCAAAGCTTGGAAGGATGGAAGAAGCGTTCTGTTCATTTTCTCAGGTTATTGGAAACTTGAGATGGTTTGAACTCTGCTTAAATATATTTCTTGGAAGAAGTGGGTGAGTGGAATGGTACACTAGGTTGATCGTTTGCACACAATTGCTCAGTCTTACGTAGGCTTCGGAGAATGCGCACTGCTGCCCTTCTCTCTGTATAGGAAAGCAATGGCGGACGAAGAAGAAGGAACGCTGGTGGCCACAAATTTCTCTCATGGCTCCTGAGACATAAGCTCAAGCACTGTTCATATTTCCATGTGCATTATTAGCAACTTTCGTAGGTATTGGCTTTACATGGCTACCATGTTTATTTATAAACTGAGTTTTTCATGATGGTTTGTTTGTGCTGGTAAGCATGTTTATATAAATTGCTGGAGTGAAATTTCACTGCGATGAGGCTTGAAATAGTGCAGTTTACGTCTGTGGAAATTTTGGTCAAGATACAGCACAGGGAAAGGGTTATACCACATACCCTATTTTTTCACCTGTGGACAATATCTTCACTTACTGGAGCAAACAAACACCCACTACACAGAGCAGACACAGTAAGATTTCAAGACAACAAATGACTCAATGTTTCCCTTTTCAAGGTTTCCCTAACCTATATATAGCATCTTGCATTTTTGCTCTTTTGATTGGTCTCCATCTCATTCAACATCTTTTTTTGGCAGACAACACCGTTGGGTGAGGAAGTAACTAGTGTTGCTGTGTCTACCAATGACAAGAATCCAGTAAGTTGAACCGGAGAAGTGAAAATTTACATAGCCACTTTTGTACTTCTCAGTGTCAGAGGTGTTGCAGTTGGTATGTAGTTTTTTTTGGGGGGGGGAGGGGGCTTCAAACTCTGTGAAATGAAAATTCACATGAATTGAATTGTTGTGTATTGAGAGGTTTGATGGCTGGGGATTGCCTGGAAGGTGCTTATTCTTGACAGTTGAATGCAGTCATAGCTCTGTGGTTCTATGTACATGTGTATACATTGCCTGCTTTTCATAAGATATACGTGTGTGTATGTGTGTGTATGTGTGTGCATGTTTGTGTGTGTCATTTGAGGAACTGTAAGTAAAAGGAAGGGAAGTCATGTGTCACACGGAGTCGAGAAACAAGAAATGCAGTTCATGAGGATATTGGGTCACTGGTTAGACCACAGACATACTCTACATGAAGCAGAATGAGTTGAAGCCTGGATCAGCAGAGTTGTGTGTTGATGTGTGTTGTGTCTGTTCCTAATGCACAGGATGAAGGAATGCACATTGTTGTCATCAATGATGTGGAATACGTTCGTGTTGGACAGCGGATGATCCGTAAGTTGGTCATTGCACAGCATAAAAGGACTTTTTGGTGCATAAGTTAGAAACCTTTGTTTTAGTCATCTGTGTGGTGTTGTCACACTAATGTCGGCATGCAAACTCTGGAATGTAAGCCAAGTGACACCACCAATAGGTAACAGTAATTTTCATTTCCAAGCGTACCCATGAATCTCACCATATGGCCATCTGCATATCTACGCAATATGGGAGATATGCCATACAGGTGACACTGTAGAGGTTGCTCCATTTATGTTTAGACAGCCTTCACTCTATTCAAATCATCAGACTCCTCTTGTTGCAAAAGAGTAACAAGTGGCTGTGAAACTCTTCTGTCTAACAAAAGGCTGTTTTTTTGTGTTTCCCTTCCAGCTTTCGTTATGAAGACCAATGGGAAGGTCCTATTCTTTGGTAGCTATGACAACACAGAACTTCACGTCATTTTATGTACAGGTGACAAGTGCTCCTCTGATGTTCCAGAACCGCCAAACACTCGTGTGATTAGACAAGATGAGATTGACAACGTATCAACAAATGCTCTACTTTCTATCCATTTTGAAGAGAAGGTCGGCTTCTTGCCTGTGTTTGAGGCAGGCCCATGCAAAGTAAACACACTGCTCCACACCATCTACCCAAAGCCGAATACCATCCATCGGACGCTCGTTTATCGCCGAAGTGAAACTGCAATCTCGAAATTCAATGTTCATATCTGTGGTCCAGGCACACAGAGCCCATGCCACACGTTGGCGCGACTGTCGATTGCATTCGAATCTGCTCATCAAAGTCACTGAAAGAGAATTTCTGCTTCCGTTCACCTCCATTTTGAACAGAAAGGGCGGACGTAGTTGAGCTGACCATTTTGGATTCTGGTCTACCAAGAACAAAAATGAATGTTCTTATTTCAAAACAGTTCCTCCACAGTATTGCCATCATTCAGTACCCTTTTGGTATCCTCAAGCTTGTATATACAATCACATTCTATAATGGTAGAAACTCATGTTGATTTGCTAACTCACCTTTATTGGTCATTTCCTTGCCAATGAAAAACAAAATGCTCTACAACCTGCCGTACTCCACCAGCCTATTCATCAGCAGAGTTATGTGTACGCACAACACATCTGTGGAACCAGACAAAAGATCCAATAATTTTGTTTTGCCTGCCTATGTATTGACAATGCCCCTAACCGCTCAATGTTATTGTGCCAAATCTTGTCAATTGTTATTTTTGTATGGTAAACAGTTTACACCATGTATTCAATGGAATGACTAGCCTATCCACCGTTTTGAATTTTGTTTGTAATTAGCTGTATGTTCTGATGAGCTGTCCAACCTTTGCTCTATGGCATAGCCACAATCTGTTGGTTTTTCAGAGATTTCTGTTGTGTTGCAGAAAAAAGAACTGAATAAAGACATTGAGTTGAATGGAATTTGTGGTTGGAACATGTCCGATGCAAGTGCTTTGGGAGAGCACATGACCACACTTGTTATTAGAAGCATTTTGTTCAAAGGCTGTGGTTTTGTACAATGAGGTTCACTGGGATTGGTGTTTGCTTGCCATACTGTATCTGTTAGCTTATAATCAACAGAGCCTTAAAAATTGATCACATGGTTGGATAGAGATCGAACACAAGACTAGATCTTCTTTAGAAATTACTGGACATGCCAAGTCTGTGTAGATGAAGAAAGCGAATGGCACATAGAGGCATTCACATTTTAGTATTTCTTCCTTTGATTGGCAACAGAACAACAGCTAGTAGAGAGAGAGGGGTGGGGCAAGAGAGACAGAGAGAGGAGAGAGTCCTGTTCATATGCATGTCTTTTCTATGAAAATCATCACATTCAAGAGAGAGAGAGAAAAGGCCCTGAGAGAGAGATAGGAAAGGCCCTGAGAGAGAGAGAGAGAAAAGGCCCTGAGAGAGAGAGAGAGAGAGAATATCCACTGTGAGGTACTATGGCAAAGAGAAATGATTTTCAGCAAAAAGTCATTAAATGTGCTAAGCTTAATTTTGTTTGATCACAATAATCAGGAGACCATCCTGTCAAACTTGCAGCCAAATCAGTTTAGGTTGGGATTGTTTTTATTGTGGCAGCCACTAGACGAAAGAAGGCCATGTTTGTAAAATTTTCTCACATGATGGCAAAGAGAAGGAACGGAAGAAATTTGAGATCAAGAAAATTATTTCAGGTGTGCGAATAGAGTAAACAGAATTGGTGATTGAAATATCTGTTGGCACATGTCACTGATGACAACAGAATCCAAAACAGAAACTTAACGAAAAAAGGTTTAGAAGTCAAAAGAAAATTGTACATAAAAATTTAATGGTCGGAGCTTGGCCAGTTGAGTCCAAGGGAAAATAGTTTGAAGCTGGTTTGCTGTTAGCCCTGAGATCATGTGTTCATGTTTAAACTACAGTAACAGTGTTGCCATGGAGATAAATATTCTTCTTGACTGTTACTCCGTACACTTTGATCTGAAGCTGCAACTTCCATTCATCAGGCTTGATCTCTCCAATTGGATCAACGTCCGTCTCAAGAACGACGCAACTACCTCCTTCAAGCAGGAGCAGATGATCTTGTCCGACGGGCCTCTGGTTAACTGCGTCACACAGGGTAGCACTTTTCAAACTCACATGCACGCTTCCAAAGTGCTCACATACAGGCACAGCAACGTGCTGAGCAGCCTGAATGCTTGACAACCTGTCTGTTGCATGGCATCTTAGCGTTATCAACCGTTGTCTTGGTGATGCTTTGTAGGTTACTTCAACAACAACAAATCTTTGCCTTGGCTCAAGAGGCATTGTCGCTTCAGGATTCTTCCCTACTCCCACGCGTCGTTGGGATTTCTCTGTTGGCCGGCTGTCCAGAGTGTTTATTTGTGTTTGCTGTTGTTTGGATACTTTCCTCAAATCTGCATCAAGAAAGAGGCAATGGATTTTTATTCAAACTGTACATAATTATTAAACGTGTGCCACAACTTCTGTTGTACAACACTGCTAACCATTAGTAATAGCTTTACCATGGTCGGCATATTAGCTTTGCTTCATGTATTAAGACGCTAGGGTGACAAAGGAAAGAAGAAGTGACGACAGATAACATCAATTACTGAATCACATCCTTTCATGGAGATAATGCAGCAGAGAAGAAGACTGAGTTTGTTTAAATATCTTCACACACTCAGAATGCAGCAAACAGGTTCAGCTGTTGTGGGAGAGTGCAGTATAATTTCTGTGTGATGCGCTTTAAGTGTTAAGATCTTCATGTCATTTGGGCATGAACTTCCGTTACCTTCTTCTCCACAAAGAACAAAGCTCAATGAAGAACCTTTTGGAACAACAGCTTAAAGACACTCACATGGTTTTGCATGCTTTTCCTCATCTTGAGCAAGGTTTGCACATGGTGGCATTCCTCCAAAGTGACCGGCTAAAATAATCACTAGCACCACCAGGGTTGCAGCGGCACTGCTGCCAAAACTTGACCCAATCAGAGAGTAGATAGCACGTGATTGAATGGACAGCACAGCTGCAGTGGCATCATGAGACGTGCTGCAGAGCTTAGCAGCTGGATAATCCCTTGATGGCAGCCATGGTTGGCAGAGTGCTACAGCAAATTGACAAAGCAAAACAGGCAATAATAATTCAGGTTTTTGAACAACCACGTTTAAACTCCATCTTTGGTCTGACAACACGCTCTAACGCCAACTGATCTGGACTGTGAAGTAAAATGAATTTTGTGGTTCTAATGTTTTACTGTTAGTGGTTACACTTGGCTTCACTTGCTTGACAAAAGATTCATGCCTGAAGATGCCATACATTATTAGCATTCTACTTGAGCGCGGTAGTATGAATTCTACCATGACACCGAATATAACAATAATTTATTATTATAGCAGAAAACTATGTATTCTTGTCCTATTCGACAACATGTTACGATTTGGACAGCCTCATGACCAAGTTTTTCAACTGTCATCAGTGCAGTATCAGGTTTCCCAGGCTCAACGAAAATTATAGTGTGCACGTGACCGCACAGAATTCGATGATTAGTATTAGTAAATATTACATCTTCCCCGAGTTCACCGATCACCTCCTCTGGGTTATGTCCTCCAACGCTAGCACTGTCACGACATGAATACTACGTCTGATTCGGCAAACGTTTTTACCAATACTGAGTAGCACTTTGCCTATAACAGATTCGTGAGGATGAGTTGGCGAAATGCGATGGCGAAGTGGATTGTTAACGAGACCTACCTCCAGCAACGTTGGTTTGATCCGGAGAAGTGAGGACACACGTCGAGGTCACAATTAGAATAAGAAGAGAGGCCAGCATGACTCCCAGGATAACACCTTGAGCGTTGGAGGCACGGACAAGAGCCATGTTTGTCCGAAGTGGTATCGTCTTCTCAGCAGAATGTCGCGGGCTGGAGATCGGTTCGTTCGACGGCTTTCCCGTCCCTGGACAATCACAAGGCGATCGACGTGAAGAACGTGAGGTCTCGACGAGCCTTCACTGAAAACACGCAGCTGCTTACAAGCTTGCCTCTGCAGATGGAAAAAAGCTGCATGCTTGTACAGACGTGACGGGAAGAAAGCGCTGTGCGGCTTCGCCCAGCACAACAACGGTCACAGCGGTGCAGAAATCCCCCGGCAAAAGATAAAGTGGTAAGTGGCCAGACTGCCTTCGATGGCGAAACTGATTTTCCCTCGTTTTCAGGGACCAAGAGAATTTTAAGAAAGAGCGGCCTGTCAGCAAATCTTACCGGTGCCGTTTTATCGGCTGGAGGTCTTCTGGGACATTCCCGAACTTGAGCGCTGTTCCAGCCAATGCAAAGCTATGCAGGTGCACGTGGAGTCGCGAGCGATCGCGGTGCTGGAGCGACCGGTCGCAGCTTGCAAGTACGTCCAGTAGGACCTATCTATTCGTAGCGCGATGACGTGTTCTGACCTCAATCGATGATGTAATTATGATTAATGGTTACCAGTGAAGTCGAAGAGGCTGGATCAGAACATTTATCATGACTTGAAGTTGTTTTTTTGTTTTGTTTTGTTTTGTTTTACTGCGTTCATGCTTCTCGTAGTCATCAGCTGCGTTCATCAGACGTCACCGTTCGCTATTGTTTGAAGAAAGCATGTTGGCCTACACAAAGGATGTTATCGTGTGGACTGAGTCCCATCTCTCTCTTAGTCTCTCTCTCTCT
>JAOWAW010101129.1:0-15418 GCA_028565695.1 Nicola tetela
AAGAAGAAGAAGAAGAAGAAGAAGAAGAAGAAGAAAAAGAAGAAGAAGAAGACCACTTACTTCCGAGAACAAGTAGCACAACCGCAATGACAACTCCAAGAATTACCATTGACTGTACAGGTAAGAAATGTTCACAAAGAATCATGACAAAGAGAGAGAAAAAAAACACAAAGCCACCAAACAGAATTGAAATACCTTTCCCCACATCTGCTGACACTAAAAGCTTACACAAATTGCAGACATCCATGAGTGTTGACAGGTCTTGTTTCAAAGTGTTGGTGTTAATTGTTGCTCTGCATGAGCCAGCACACTTCTTTTGGGCTTACACAGTATCAACAATGGCACACACATGCACATGGGTGTGCACATCTAAACGCAGAGTGAACATAGTATGGTTTTACACACATTGGCGAAATAGCCCATTCTGCTAATCAAAGGCTTTTGCACAGCCTTATACCCAGCACCACAGACACGGCCCTACCAAGGTTGGTGAAGCTTCCCAGTTATTTTAAGACCCTGGATGAAGGTCCAGCAAAGCCTCCAAGCCTCAGTTTGAAAGTGGGTGTTCGAGCAGATTTCAACCCACAACCGAACCACTACCTCCTGAATAGAAATTGTGCACACTAGTCACATGCACCACTGAGGTCGATCATAAACTACCAATCAAAATTCCGTACATGCACGCCCATGCACACACATTCTCCTAGTGCTATTTCTGTCACTAATTGTCCTTTGATCCACACCAGTTCTTCTTTTCATTTCTGCTCATCATTGCTTTCATAACTCCTACCACTTAGCAACAACCTCATACCTTGACATTCTTGCACCACATCTTCCTTCGCAGTCGGTGTGAGGTACGCTCAAATTGGGCCGCTCCGACTTGGAGATTTTCTGTAGCAGAACATGGAGATGAGAAGCGTACTGAACAGCATTCCTCTATCATACAGTATTCGGAGAGAGAGACTGAGAGGTTTGCTGATACTAGGTATGACAGTGCGGCCATCACTTCTGCCTTTTGAAGCTTACTTCTACATTGAAATAACGTTCTGTAGACTGCACAGTAGGATGTTGATTAGTGACTGGCATGGGGTTTCACTTTCAATGTTCAGCTACTGACAAGGCACACTTTCACTGCTATTATTTTACTTTAAAAAAGTGCTGGGACAAAGGGAAAATGTTGCCAGGTTACAGAGAAAATGGCTCTTATTTGGCTAGACAAATGAAACCTAGCTGCAGGCCAGACAAGTGAACAAGAAGAACGGGAGAGAAAGGAAGGATGGCGGTTGGGCTGATGGAGAGAGAAGACCTCCTTACCATCACAGCTGTCTTGGGCCTGTTGGTAGCATATGTACTGCTGGTTATCCAATGTTTTCTGTAAGGTTTGTGTGTTTTGGGATGTACATACATGCTCTGTTTGGCCATTAGCAAGGATGAAGAGTTTGGATGTCACAGGCTTGAGCCAAAACATCTCTTCTGTTCTTCAAGTGGCATAAGATGCAGCTGTGTTTTAGCATTTTGCTTGGTAAATTAGGACGAAAGCATGTGTGCCTTGGTGCTGATATAACCTTTAGCAAAGATCTTTCTACCCCAAAAGTTTCTTTAGAAAAACAGAGAAAGAACTCCCATAGTGCCCTTGTGCTGCAGGCCTACAGGAGGGAAGGTAATATTTATTTTTGCGTAAAATGACAAAAAGACGTGCTGGCTACTTTTCGGTCCCATTGCATCACTGGCCATGACTTTTTATTCCACTGAGAATATTCCACCATAATTATTGACTGCTCCAAATCATAGTATTGCAGCGCATCGGTTGATCTCGAGGCAGCATGCTTTCCTCGCCACGTTTCACCTGACATCTAGATTCTAACGCATACGTTCTTCCTTCACCCGTGACAACTCATTCTGTATCGACCAACGGCTGATCGGGGGACTCAGGAAGTGAGTTCGCCCTACATGACTGGTCACAAGCAGCGTTGAGAGCCGACAAAAGCGGTGACAGCGGCCGTCTTTATGTCACTAACAATTTCTCTGTCCTCAGTTATCAGGTACTCAGTGTCATCCAGCTTAAATATCCCTCGGAGCAGCCGGTCACATGTGCCTCTACACAAGAGCCAAGCATGTATCGCCTTACTGTTGGTGATACGCCCGTAAAACAACTAAGCGACAGCAAGTACATAATGTGGACTACACCTTGATCAGTTGTAATAGGCCCTAAACGTTGCCACGCAAATTATCTGGAGCAAATATGTACACCACATCGTCTCTGTTTGCTTTTAAAGACGTACCGGCTCGATCGTCGAGGTCATTCAACTTCTGATCGCGTTCCAGCACTTTATCGACGTTCTCCCTCATAATCCCCATCACCTGGAGAGCAAGCAACCAACAACAGGCAATACTATAATTACAATTACACTCACCACGTCAGTAGACATGAACGAAATCTCGGGGCCAACACATATCCCCAAAGGACTGGCAGCAGGTCGACAACAAACGACAGCAGCACCATTACGTTCCTACCTCATCCACCTGCTGCTGGGTTTGTTGCAACCTTGTGTTAGACCTACAGAGCACAAACGAAGACCACAAGGGAATCAGGCAAGCAGCACTCTAGCTACGGACAACAAACGGCCAGTAGATGGCCTTCGTTAAGTTGAAGCCTCAAGAACCATAAGCGTACATTGTTAAAGTCTCTCGGTTTAAACCGTTAGCTCAGAACGTGTTGCCTGTCTTTCCAAACTGGGAGACGTCCGTCTGGCAGGAAAATAAGCTGTCCTGGCTGGTGGTGACAGCTATGCCTGGTCAAAACGCTTGCTCTGGCGCAATAGCAACCGCTAACTCCCTCAAACAACGAACTGCCTACAGCAGGCCAAAAACGTTCTAGGCAGAAGCCCCGTCCGTTAGAATATTTGCTAATTTTCGAGTTTCAACACTGAGCTACTGCTACTACTACCACAGGAATCTTTCTTCTAGATATGATCTAATGCTAAAAAATCATAAAACGATCTCCAGCACGACGAACGCACCACGCGGCTAGCAAGCGGCTGGCTAGTAGAGTTGCACAGGAGCTGGCTGAACTACCATGGTACTGCTCGCAAGTGGTAATCACAAATCCTGCACGATCATTACATTAGCAAACTGACGATGTACACTGGCACGGTACGAGCCAGACCTGAGAGCCCGACCAAAACGCAAAAGCCGGCTTTTTGTATGACGTAAGCGCTGGGAAAGGGCTGGCCTGGCCTGGCGCGCAGGGTACGGGGTGCCGGGTAGTCGGTTAAAAATAGACGCATGAATCATGGTGGCGGTAGTTAGAAAAGTGACCAAATTTAAACCTTGCAGATTGTGCGTGCGCGAGCCTAAGGGCCAGGATCGGAAATTCACAACCTCTTAGGAGATGGGCGGTTTGTATAGCCTACTATAGGTGACGTCACGTGAGCTGTGAGAAAAATAGATTCATATGATATTTAATAATTGACTGTCTCGACGCTTGGTTGTGACCGCGGCCTGCATCATAACCCTCGCCGCTGCGCGGGCAGCGCTGCTCGGGTTGCATTGTGACTTGCCGATCACGATAATCATCTTTGCAATAAGATGACGCCCATGCATGGCCATGTGCTCTTTTAGTGCTTTAGAGAGCGCTAAAAGAGTACATGCGACGTCACGTTAAGACGTTTAAGTCTGCTGGTAGCCTGGTAGGTGATCTGCCGGAATCTGCAGATTTCAAGGAAAACGGTGCCGGCTAGCGTCATTTTCCAAGTCACTGATTTTCTTCGTAGGGGTGTCCAACCTATCAATTGTGAGTGAATCACTTCTACCATGGTATTACTGTTTGCTTTCGTGCACTACTAGTGTTAGAAGCACCAAAAGTCCCTATTTCCTGTATTTGTGAATGTCTGCTTAATTTCTGTTGAGCTTGTTACCTGGCATGTTTTTTTTTTTTTTCAGTACTTATTTCTTACACCCATTCAGAAGGACAAAACCATGAAAACCTTACAACAGAATTTTAAATTTCCGCCGCTATCCAAGTTTATTGGCTGAAGTCTGAAAAGTAGGATTCTTTCCAGGTTTTCCACCTTTTCACAGGCCTTAACTAAATCCACGCAGTAGGAAATTACAAAATCTGTAAGAAAGCATTTGAGGCAATTTCAGAAGCCAAAAGAAAATGGGACAAAAATTGAGGACGCCAGGAGTTACGGGAGTGACGGAGTGGAGCTGTTCTGGACAAATAAAAAAAAAACACTAGACGAAATGTGCCAGCTTGAGGCCAGCACTCCATGGTATGCCTGGATGAGTGCTCTATAGCTAGATCGATGGATTAGTGATGGGCATATATATGTAAGTACTTTAAGAGTAGCAGTCAGAAAGGTATGAAATCAACTTACAATTCGAGGTAACCCAATCAATTCTCCATTACCAACAGGTTATCAGAAACACGTACCATTTGTTGAGTAATGCACACTATATTGTTTAACATGCTGGTGTAATTCATCCAATGAGCCTTAAGGCGTTTGATTGATAGCACACAGACATTGTACAAACTAACCAAATCAAACCAGAAAGATGATGTAGAAACTAACTATGCAATGAAAAGCAGGCCAATGTGCAAAGAATACAAATAGGCAAGAAAAGTTGAGAAGAAAATTAGACAAAGGAACACCAAAAACAAAATACTTAATGATGAAAGTTGAGCAATTCTACACATATATTGTAGTAAATACTGCAAGCAAGCAGAGAACTCAGTGAAGAACATAGAAAAACACAACACACAACCACACACCAAACCATGCAGGGAGTTAGAAAGGGTACTTTGGAAAATGGGAAAATGGCATGGAGAATTCAAACAGTAGTAAACAATTCCCTCCCTTGTACTCTCTCCGACATTTAGCGGATCACCACAGCAACCAGGCTGAAGTCTACTCGCCATTCAGGTCACGGTACTGCTGAAACATGCAAATGACTTGCCACTTCACCATTCTTTGTGGAGCATACTTCAGCTCTCCTCATGATGTTCAAACATGCATTGGTTCACACACACCTTCAATCCTGAGCAGAAAATATTTTCAGCTTATGTCATCTGGTGATCAGAGTTGTCATGGTAACATGTATGCATATCCTTGCTCTGTTATGGAAAGTAGAAATTTCATCTGACTGCATGGAGAAAAGTTTTAGAAAATGTGAATAAAGTTACATTATAGTTCATCACCAGCATCAGGTGCCTCTCCAGGCTATTTCTTCCTGCCAAACCAGTTACCTCAAGTTTGTCTGGTCTGGCAAATACAGGCAGCAAAAAAATGAATTTTTGTTGTGTCATCAAAAATAACTTACGTCCTTCCCTCCACTTACCATTTGTCTCTGCTGAATTAATGCATTCTCTCTATCTAGTTCTAAGTTTAGTAGTCTGATATTGTGCATACCAATCGGGAAATCGTGATTGAAACATCACTCACCAGTATATTGAACACTTGAGAAGAGTGTGTCTTGCTGGGGAAAGTTGTAAACACGTGTACAAAACTAGCCAAGAACACTTCACTGCTGTATACTGACAGCTGGAGTTCTTCGGGAAAAGTGTTGTAAATTGCTCGAGCTCGAGTACAAAGTCATTGAAAGCCACTTCCTTGGCAATCTCAAACAGCTTGCTACCATCCTTGCTCAAAACTCTGCCCGACTTCACTTGAGATGCTTCTGGCCTATGCACTGGTGCACAAGCCACTGCACCATGACCTTGAGTGCCTGCGAAAAATGACAATAATTTTGCCACCAGGATTGTGTAGGCTCTTAGTGTAAATCAACTCATACTACAGTCAGTCACTTTGCACAAATCCACTTGGAGTAAGCATGTGAGGAACCCTCTCCAATCCCTATGGGCCTGACTCGAGCAGAAATGTTTTAATGTAACTGCCTGTCAGCTGCAGCTAGCTGTGCAGACTGTTCTCATGCAGAAGGTAAAATGAAACGCACACTAACAGGTCCACTGCCCAATGGTCTTAGCAACTCACAAGCGAGCTGCCTTCACTCCACTTAAGTTGGCACATGGAACTACACAGACTGACAGGAGTCCAACTAAAAAATAAAACTAGTTGCCTGACGACATCTCAAACCCATAGGGAATGGCTAAAAGAATGTTAAGGCAAATAGTGAAGGGCCAGTTCCCTGAGTAACTTCAGACTTTTAACAAAGACAGCACCTAACATTCTATGTTTGAGTGCAGATGCTCTTCGTCAGGTCTTGGATAAGTTCCACGGAAGTTCAGGGATTACATAGGGTGCAGGAAGGTGAGCAAGGAACCGGGATGCAAAATAGGTGAATGCGTTAAATCTGTGTAAAGAGACGAGACCTAAGCATGGAGCAGGAAAGCAGGAAAAAGGGGGCTACAGAGTGTCACTGAAACGAGGTGTTACTAGAGAAGTGTGGGAAAGTGAGGGTGTACGAAAGGATGGCCTTATATTAATTAGGAAGGGTTACAATCGGGTATGCGCTTCATGTCGAGTCCCGGGGAGCTCTCCGTTGGGGTAAGTATTCATTGAACACGAGATGCACTCCATTGAGCCGCGCCAAAATGGGTTGCGCTCTGTTGAGCAGCGCTGAAGTGGGGCATACGTGTCACGCGACAGCTCGAGCTGCGGTTCGTGCGCACGTACACAAAGTGCAAGTGGCTTAGACCGTATGAAAGAGGTGGCAACTCCAATGATTACCCCACCGGTATATAGTATTCCCTTTCGCCTTGTGTCAAGCCGAGTCTGAAGTCTGAGGCTGAGAGGTAGGGTGATATATGTAGTCACGCCAGTTAGTCACACCGCGAGACGTGCGACGTGAGACTGCCCTGTGCAAGTATATGGCCTAAAACATAGCCACACCGCCGTCTGTGACTTGGCTGCTCTGTCACCGTGAGATCTACAACTTGACATGGCCAAGTGTTTTACCCTTTGGTCGTCGGACGGCCGACGTGTTGCCGTTCTCGGTGTCGTTCTGGTCGTTTATCTCTTTGTCGGAGCGGCAGTCTTTGTAGCTCTGGAAAAAGACCATGAAGCCGACTTAAAGAATGAACTCCGTTCTCTCATCGAGCAATTTCTCAACGAGACAGGGATACCTGCTTATCGACTTCGCAACTTCACCGAAAGATACAACGAGCTATCGTCAAAGGGAGCCACACTGAACGTCAACAACTGGGAGTTCGGGCCAAGCGTCTTTTTTGCCCTGACAGTGGTGACAACAATAGGTGAGTGTTGTCATGGCAGCCTGGAATGACGCGTACTCACTATACAGGTACTGTAATCATAATAATTATATGCAATATCATGAATATTATTAGGAACAACTCACTCTTCTCCAGCTCAGTTTTTTCTCACGAATTTTATTGCGACGTTTCGGCCTCGAAACTGAGGCCTTCATCAGGCTAGGTCCAACTGGTCAACATTACAACTAAGACAGCTTATAATATAGGTTGTGTGGAGAATGCCAGAGTGTAGGTGACAGAAAGCGGGAACCGTACTGCGGTGCGTGGCGGAGATAGGAGGAGGGGGGTGTTGATAAGGACGTGTGAGTGGTACGGGTTAACGCTATGGATGTGGAATGTGTAGAGTGTGTGATCTTGCGTGCGTGGGTGCGTGCATTGTTGAGTGTTGTTGTTAAACTGCTAGATTTAGCCAAAGCTTGCTAAGTTCAAGACCACGGTCAAAACGTTGCAGTAAAATTCGTGAGTAAAAAAAATGAGCTGGAGAAGAGTGAGTTGTTCCTGATAACTTTATCCTAGTGAGATGTCCTTTAAAAAAACCGTGAATATTTGTTAACGTTAGTTGATTTCATTAGGTGCATGCTACTGTAGTAATAAACCACAAGGAATGCTTTAATTCCTACATAGGTATTAAAGTGGTGTTCCCTGTCAGTATTATCTACCCATTTCCCAAATCTCTGTGCCAATTTTTTTTGCAGAATCAGTTTCACCTTTTGGAATAAAAGCAGTGCTTTTCACAAACAAAAAGGAGCTTTCAAGCGAAAAAGCAGATAATAGACAATTTCGTAAACTATTGCAGCCAGACTTGCAGGGGGAGGGGGGGGGAGGGTTATGCTATAACAGAGAATAAAGGCTCATTTCATTTGAATGTGACCAAAATGGGATGGCTATGGACAACTGCATACATTATGTGCATGAGCCAACCCTAACCCAGGCCCTAGCCCTGACCCTAGCCCTAATCCTAACCTTAACCCTAACCCTAGCCCATATGTTACTATGGGATATGGTAGTCCACATTCAAAGAAAATGCAACTTCATTGTCTGATTTGTTGTTGTTGTTGTTGTTGTTGTTGTTGTTGTTGTTGTTAGGGGAGGGGAGGGGAGGGGGAGGGGCAGCTGCATACCATATCCTGATCAGCTCAATGAGCGGCATGAAGCAGCTACACATAGACGGCTGGCCGGCTGGATGAATGTAGTCCCCACCCCACACACCCTGAGCAAGACCAGCCACCATATTTTACAAAATCGTCTATGACAGATCTGTCACTTGAAGCAGGAGTCCTGGCATAGTAATACACAATGTCTTTCAAAGGGTTCCAAGCCGTTTGAGTCTTTGCCCCAATTGTTGCTCATGCAGGGATTAAGCATCAGTGCCACACTGGGGCCTTCTGCTGCCTGACTTGTCTTGACAATGCCCAATTGAAAGTGTTTAAATGAGTAGCCATCCATACTACCTGGCTGCCATTACTGATCCAAACCTTGGAACAGCAGATGACAAGTGGAAAACCCTCGTTTGAAGCATTGGGTCGGCTCTCTGAAAAAGCCATTCCTGATTTGGCCCTCTTTGGCAACATCAGAAGTGAAAGGGTCTTCAGGTTTCTCTCCGCATCCAGTTCACAGATGAACAGCAAAAAGCATTGGAAGACGCCATCAAAGCAACTATAATGTTCCACTATAACGAAGGCAAATGAAGAATTTAAACTTCCTCTACTGTCTTTTGTCTTTCATTTTTCATTGATATTTCTTTTTTTTGTAATCCCAATCTGCCCAAAGGGATTTCAGTCACTCTTCATGCCTATTAACCAAAACTGTTCTTTTCTGAATCATGTACTTGTAAAATTGGCAGGGCTAAACACGGGCAAATTGTGGTAGCAGACATTTTAGGATAAGTTTAAATTTTTGGCAGAAAAATTAGCATAATGTGATGGTTTAGAAAGCTGAGTGAAAAGCAAATTAAACAAAAAAGGGCAGATTTGGGAAATGGCTAGAATTATCAGAGCAAATGCACATAGGAGGCAATGGTTTTTGGACTGCCTTGATAAACAAAAATTAATTCTGAAATATCTTCACCATTTACTGGAGTTTTTGTTTAAATGAACCATGTTCATTTGGGGCAGACACCTCTCCCCCTTCCAAATGAAATGCTGTATGATTCGATACATGAGAAAATACTGAGCATGGCTATTGGCCAAATACGGAGCATGTGTCACTAGTCAGTAAAAATGATGAATTGCTGATCGCACTAAAAATGACTGACCAACTTCAGGATTGTGTTAATCTCATCACAAATTGCAGCACCATGCAGATTAATGCCAAAAGGCACCCTTTCTGGACAAAGGGCAGGACCTGATCCCATGCAGGAAATAAGTGAAGGAATTGCACCCATAACCAGAGATAACAAGGACTTAACATCAGCACTAAAATGCTGGTCTGCACTTTTCAAATGAACAGCATCGGACCCCCTCCACTCCACCCTCCCCCCCCCCCAAAAAAAAATGAGCACAATTTGTTTAAAAAACTATCCAGTAGATGGTGATCCCTAAAGATCACTGAACTGATATTAATGAAAATATTTGTTAACAAATATTACATAATTTACAGCATGCAAAGGAGTTTGCCAAGGGGCTTTTGACTTTTCCTTTCGACTTATCTCAAACATTTTAGGTTTTCTTGCAGATTGGAGGGTTTGGTGCTGCCATAGCAATTAGTTTTCACACTGCAGTCTATTACAGCAATACTGACTGACCACAGGTGCATTTCATGGCTTCAGCAGTCCACCTACAGCAAAAGAGAGATGATCACCTATGAAAAATTTCTTTAGGCCAGTGCTGGCTCCAGGATAATGTGTATTTACTTTGTCTTGCTAATCCAGAAGTTGTCCTGCTAAGGTGCAGTTCTATGTTGATTTGCGAAATTGGGCAAACACCTCTTTTTCTAAGGCTAACCGCTGTGCCTGCCTTTGAAGTTCTCTGCTCAAGTGATATGGCAAATAAGAGGCTTTTCAATACTTCACAGTCTTCCCACTTGATTTTTAACTCCTGGGAAGCTGTGCACTACTTTGTGCCATCCCCTTGGATCTGTAGCAGTGGGAAAGGATGGATTGGATAGTGATAGTGTTTTGGGTGGTTGCCCCTTCACTGACTTGGAATGGGCTGTCACAACCATTCTTGAGATACTGAAACTGTTTTTTTTTTTCTTCAAACTATCTCTAACAAATGGCAACATTAGATGGTGTCAAATAGGCTGTGCTGATCGTTCCTTGAGTTATTGATGGAAAAAAAATCGAACACAAACCACCTCCAGCGGATGGTGATGTCTTCAGTTCAAAAAATCGCCAATTTCTCCCTTCTCTTGCATATTAGAACTGTGCTGTTATTGTGTGAAACCCTTCTGTACTCTTCACCCATTGGTACCCAGAGAATTTTTGGCTATTTTCAGCCGATTTTCCATCGCCCTACCTATGGTTGTGTCCTGCTGTTCACCTTGAAACATCAAAACATTTCCCTTCCCAGTGGCACTTTTCTTTGGTCAGAAACTAACAAGTTTGCATCCTCTTGCTGCGTGGTGGCATATTTTTAATGGTTGTAGTGAAAAGTGGGCTTCGCTGCATTTCTTAGCCCACATGTCAGCCAAACTGGATCAGATCATGCTGAAATGTTCCACAATTTTAGTTCAATGCCTGATCTAAAAAACAGTACAACTGATTCTTCAAAAAGAGCATTGTTTCTACGTCTGGAGCATTCAAGGTAGACTAGTAGAGAAAATCAGTTGTGTGACATTTTTTCTGATTGTAACACACAATTCTTGACTTGTTTAGGGTACGGTACAGTTGCACCTGTCACTCAGGGTGGCCAAGCATTTTGTGTGGTCTACGCGCTGTTCGGCATACCTCTCGTTGGTGTTCTTCTTACCCAGCTGGCCAATTTGCTCACAGCAGTCTGCACAGTGCGACTGGAACAACTACATGAACACTGCAGGCACCGTCAGTGTTTCAGATCCTTATCGATAACAGTTGCGATAGCACTGATTGGCTCCGTGGTTTTTCTTATCATTCCTGCTGTGATCTTTCGCAGGATTGAGGGTTGGTCATTTGGTGAGGGCTTCTATTGTGCATTCATTACACTGACAACAATCGGTTTTGGCGATTTCGTGCCTGGACAGCAGGTCAATACACTGCGCTCCTTCTACAAAATGATGACAGTTCTGTGGATACTCTTTGGTTTGGTCTTCTTGGCGGTGATTATTGAGGCTCTCAGCAGGCGACTCAAACGGTCACTGGTAAGAGATCTGATTGCTTGGTGGAATTCTGCAAAGGGCGAGCCACAAAATGCACTATTGCTGTGAAAGACATCCTTTGTGTCAACTGTTGTTTCTTGTAAAAGTCCTCCTTGTCTCATCTGGAGTTGCCTAGCCACTCACTATCTACAGCTTTCCTTTTGATGTTCTTTTCTTTGATTTGTGTGTAAATTCTAGTAATTTTCTTCTGCACTTCTCTCTTAATGTATTTGTGAGAATCATTTCTTGATTTTCTCTTGCTGTTTCTACGGTGTTGCACACACTCTAGATCTATCTTCGTCTCTTCTCAACTTACTCTCTCCTTCGATCTCTCTCCCTCTCTTTCTCTGCCTCATCTTCCTCTCATGAGCTCACTCACTCTACTGTCCTTGATTGCACACACACCAGGTTTCACTTGCTGGAATTTTCTATTTGGCTTCCTCTTCTTTTGCAGAACAAATTCAATATGAAAGTAAATGACTTCGCAGGGAAGCGCTTAGGGCTGAAGCCTGCAGATGTTGAAATGACAAGCGAGTGACTGTCTCTGCAAACAAGAGCGTTTTTATCATTCTGCCAATGAGCATTCACAAGAGTTGATACCAAATTCCATTGTAGTTGCAGTTGCAGCTGAAGGTTTTGTCTGAGTGGACGTATTTTTTCCGAGCTGATCATGAAACATCAGTAAAAGGTGCATTCTTCAAAGTTCTTTCGGTGGGAAGATGTCAAGTAAGTTTCTTGTGTATATCAAGCAAACCGCTCATTGTGCCAACAGACACATCAACCAACCAACCATAGCCATCATCACTGATCCTTCCATTCAGCTCTGATCATGACGTATCACTGACTCAGGACTCCAGACAGAAAAAAAAAGTTGTATGCATTTTCATTGGTACGTTAGGAAGCCCTTGCAGTGTCAGTAATATTAACATTGAGTAGTAAATTAGTGTATTGCTGTCAACAATGTTTCATTGTAAAGGTGTAACAGTGTATTATCTGTTACATGTTTATTTGGTGAAGGCATCAGTGACTGTCCTTGAGACTGAAGTTAGGATAACATTGATACTTTTTTACCAATTAATCTGCTTTTTGTTATTTATTGCCCATTCATGACCAGCATTTTCGTACAAGAAAAACTCTTGTGGTGTCATCAGTGATGTGAGAAATTACCTCAGTGCCAGTGCTTACTGCAGTCTTCAGTTGCTTTTGGCCTCTCAGACTGGTAATCGGTTTAAACCAAGGCACTGTTCACAATCTCATTTCCCTCCCTGGCCTAGCTAGAATCAAGGCTGCTTGCAAGCTGTAGTTGAAAATAAAGGCATTGCTTGTCCAAGACTCGCACAAGTAACTTGTCATCATAGATTATTCAGCTGAACCATGCCAGTGATCATGATGACATGATAGTTGTGCAGTCATATCATGGTGGCTTGCACTGTGCCTTCCAGTCTGGCAAAACAGCATTACCTGACCCGTACTGCTGAAGAGTACCTGATCATGCTGAAGTCAATCACTGTAAGAAGCTTATGCATTTGCAGGTCTGAAAGGTGAGTGAATTGCAAAGGCCGGCTTTACTGATTCAGTTTCCCTGCAATCTCTGGATATTTAGTTTACAGGACACGGAGCACAAATGCCGGTCAGTGCACTAACATGAAACTGGAGGCTATACTGAGCATGTGGAATGGTGGATGTCGGAAATTAAAATGTAGCAAATAACCGGTTAGTGACATTCCGCTCAGCCGGCCAAATCGTGAAAGTTAATTCTGTCAGTACAAGAGGTGACATTCAATTTTCAAGTGCTATTGCATGTTCCTTTTTGTTCCTCAAGGATCTCATTTCCAACCCCTCAACTCTTTCTGCTGTATATCAACTCAATGGGAATGACTGGGTCAGCTTTTGGGTTATGCTGCCACTTCTGAAATCAACATACACCGATAAGTATAGATTCATCGCCGCGACCGAGTGTCGAGGCTATGAATCTATTTCTGACAATCTTGAAGTACTGGGGTAAGGGGCTGTGATTAGCAGATGGTGCGTGGGTAAGGGGTTGTGATGTATGCAATAATAACCGAGCGCTAGCGTGAGTGAATATCGGCAGATATTTGCTGAGTCGCGTGTCCCGAGGCGCACACAGCTCACCGAGTCCGTATATTTCCCGATCCGCAGGCGAGGGAAGTTTGACGAGGTGAGCTGTGTCCGCCGAGGGACACGCGACGAGGCAAATATCAGCCGATATTCACTCACGCGAGGTCATTATTGTGCTTATCGAAGATTCTATTGGATTCTTGCTCGTTTTCGAAGAGTACACCACCAAAAGAAAGCACGCGGCAACCAGGTGATACGGGTTGCAATTGCTCCAGAGGAACTTTTCACTGGCGGGCCAGTATTTCCGACGCCGAGGGTCATATAAGAGGCTTATCCCAGTAGATTAGCTAAATTGCCGCCTCAGAGCCCTTTCTCGCTCGTTTTCGAAGACCTCAATACCATTGAAAGAAAGTACGCAGCAACCGTGCGACGCAGTTTGCAAGTGCTCTAGCTATATATAGTCACTTCTCACTGGCTCTTGGCAGGCAGTCCCAAGTGGCGCAGTCGTTAGGAGCGCGGCTTTCGCTCGAGCGATCTCGGTTCGAGCCCCCTTGACTGCATTTCTTTCTTCACTGATTTTTCCTTCCGTTTCTTTCCTTTCGATCAAAGACTTGTCTTTCGTTCGAACTTCGAAGTTGATAAAGTGTTTGATATCCCTTCTGTTGCTTCATGCAGAGTGGTGAATCCTAAAAAGGGGTTGATAACGGAGAAGTTATTAACCAAGTGGTTGATAACAGAGAAGTTATCAACAACTTTAAGTGGTAGATATTGGCGAATATCAACCGTTAAGAATTTGTATAGTGTTAAATGGGGCTGCAGCAGTTATTAATAGGTAGATCTTTGATAACGGAAAATCACAACCTCTTAGGAGATAGGCGGTTTGTATGGGTGACGTCACGTGAGTTGTGGGAATGTTGTTTCAGACACAGCTCTCTATGCGCAGCTTGAGTGAGTACGGCATGTATTCTCACATCTCACGTGACGTCACCCATACAAACCCACACACCACCTGCAAAATCATAACCCCTTACCCACGCACCACCTGCAAATCACAACCCCTTACGAACTTCAAGGTTGTATCGTGTGCGCGACTCGGGTTGTGATTTGGGCCGGTCCAACCTCGGTCTCAGCTATGAATCTATACTGTACATCACACTACATGTACAGCATGGTGCAAGAGTCCGTGTCCTCGACCCGTATGACTCATCATCGTCGTACGCACGATCTCGATCGAGGTGTTCGCCTGCTGCAGGTTGCGTCCTCAACCATCGTCTGACCGATTCGTCCACTGAAAGTGCTTGCATCCTATCACACAAGTCTTCAGAATACTCACATGATGACTCAAGCCATGTCGCCCGACGCGCGCGCCCTCGGACCGCTAATAGTCCATGGGCCAAGTTTGTAATTCTGCATTCTGGCCCCACCTGGGTGACAACTTTAGTTTCTCGTCGTCGATCGCAAGGTCTCATTGACCACACACGGATTTCGTTTGTTGTAAAGTCGGCAGAAGGTCAAAAGTTGACCAAAACGAAAGTTTTTGTGCGGCCTGCCCAGGGTCGCGTTGCCATGGCAACGGTCAGTTATTTTTCACTTGGGGATATCAAGCGGCTAACTTGATTGTTATGTAGTAGTGTTCTTCTACTTGCCTGGAACGTCTTCATGGAAGCAAACGAGACATTTAGTCCGTGGACCAAGAAGCATAATATATTATCGTCCCGTTTCGCTCCCAACTTCAAACAACTTTTGTTTGATGCTTTTCATCGCCAGTTCTTACCATGAGAACCCAACATTTACTTGTTGTCAATCTGTCCGATGGTCGAAAGTTGCAAAATCCAC
>JAOWAW010101140.1:0-15417 GCA_028565695.1 Nicola tetela
TGAAGGATGGGAGTGAATGTAATTCAGATCAAAACAAAATGGGAAGTGAAGCATTAGCGAAGCGGAAAAAAACGCCACTGACCGGAGGTAGGCCAGTTCCGATAGGTCAAGTGGTAGAGCATCAGCCGCGGAAGCTGAGGGTCCTGGTTCGAATCCTGGTTGGGACGGGTTGGCGTTTTTTTTTTCGCTTCGCTAATGCTTCCCTTCCCATTTTGATTTGATCCGAAAAAGTAGACACAAAACAAGACCCAAAGTAGACCATAATACCAAACACAGACCCACCTATCTGCCCATTTATTCATTATGTCCATGCATCGATCAAATGGATCTATCAATGTCAATCAATCCACCCACCAACCAGTTCAGTTATATGCAAAAGCTCGAGGAAAAAATTTTAAGGTAAAACGGTATTACAGTAAGGAGAAAGTAGAAGCAGGACTGAGCCAAAGAAGAAAAGACAAAAGCTAAGAGGAGTGCAGTGAATCTAAATCATACGTGGTATTGGCCTGTTGTGTGCACGTTTTGGAAAGCTATGCCAAATCCCTGTTGAACGCGAAACAGAACTAAGACTTAGGCGTTAACCGGGCTTTCGAATTCTGGCTTGTGAGGGGTGCGTGCATGTGCGAACAGCAGTGGAGCAAAGTTTACTAGCAGTCCAATGGTTTGAACACGCTGGTTAACAGTCTGCCGGGGGAGGAGCAAGGCATTATGGACACTTCGATGTTCAGACGGTCGTCCGTCAGAAAGCTTGTCAGGTCACGAATCTTCATGGCCTTGGGCGTACCCACCCCGGTCGCAACTAGCGAACTTGTCGGACAGAGCAGTCCGTCGTCGTTTCCTACAAACACCACCACTCCGGATGAGTCTTTACCGAAAAACACCACCTTTACATGACAGGGAAAACTTTACAGGTGCATTCCATCGCCTAGACCAGGCCACCGTACTACACGGACGCTGATGTGAGCTTCCTCGTCATACCTGTACGGTATCATGACTCGCACATGAAATAGAGGAACAACACTAAACGAGACGTGCAACCTCAAAAATGAAACGGGTCCCACTCGTAAACCAGTGCCGCGGCCAACTCGTATTGGACTCGTTTATACGAGTTGCGCAAGCTGTCTAATGCCTGCAAAATAACAGCAGTGCAGGGCTGTGAAAAGTGCAAACCATACTGTATGTAATGTATTTCTACTAAGTCACTTGCACTGCAGGTCATCGTTACGTCAAACACACACCTACTTCAAGTTTACACACATGTTGTGACGTCATCCTCATACACATTTCTGTGTTGTATCGATCTTCACATGTAGTGATGTCGTTCACTTACACAGTTCTATGTTGTACAGCTGAACAAAAGTTTTTCTTCTGCTGATAACCTGACGCTCAGCGATTCCATAAGGCACGGAGAAGAACGCTTCCGCAAACACGACGAGTCTCACAGTTTCTCCAGTAGGAATTCCTCATCATCACGTATAACAGATCACTACTCTGACAGTTTTCCCCTACACTTCTGAGAAGACAAATAACAAGTTTTGGAGCCCGACTGAATCGACGACGGTAAAACGCAGGACACATTGGAAGTCTCCTCTGTCGACAAGATCAAACTTCCACTGTGGGGTGGATTAGCCACCACATTATGACATACACGATGATATGCGTATCACGTGCGTATGAACGTTGAGTTGTGTGTACGCTACGGGGTTTGTGTTTTTTGGTTTTGTCAATATCCTGCTGTTACGTTTTTCCTTTTTCTGATTAGACTGTAATAAAGAATGAGTTTGATCGAACGGCATCCGTGACACACTGCCATAATGTTGCGATCGTTCCCGCTGTTCGCTCGTGTCTCTGCTGTAGTGCATAGTGAGCACTGGATTTCCCATCATCCCGTATAGCAGATCACATCTCTCACAGTTTTCCGCTGCAGTTCTACGGAGAAAATTCGCACGACATAACTATGCAAATGGACTGAATTAGACTTCAGATTTCGGTGAAGAGCAGGAGGCCACGTTGAAACACCCCTCTGTCGACGACAAGAACAAACGGTTTGAGCAAATGTTTCCATTCCCAATGTTCAACTTTCATTGCCATCATGTCGTAATCCTTCTCGCTGTTTGCTTCTACATGTCTCTACTGAAGTGCACACATAACGGTATACTCCGCACGTCCAAACTAACGGTGTGCAGTTCAACAAAGCAAGCAAAAGCTACCCGCTGTCTGCCCAGTGGAAGTGAACCGAATCCAAGACTACCCATACCTGGAAACGTACAAAAAGCTGCAGGCAAGCTTTCACGCTTCACGCTCCTAAAGAACATAGACACGTGACTTCAAAAAAAAAAGAACAAAAAAAGGACCTAATCGGGGTGGGGCAAGAGCGGACAAGAAGATGTTTGCTGCTAGCAAGTACCGTGCCTTCCGCTGCTAGTAATTCTCCTCCGCTGCCGATCTACTCCATCAGCGGCCACCTAGCTAGGCAGACACTTCAACTTGGCGTGTATACATGAATTTGTACGGGCTCGGTAGGTCGAGCGCCATTTATTTCTCCACAGCGACACGGCAATGCAGGTGCTAGTATAGGTCTACGCTCGCAATTGGCTGCACTAGCGAAGGCGTTGACGGCTGCGCATGCGGCGCCACTAGAAAATGACGAAGGGTTGTCCCCCACTTGAGCGCGGCTCAACATAACGCAGGCCCATTTTAGCGCATCCGCGCACCCCATTTGATAGGGTTAGGGTTAGCTAACCATAACCCTAATCCTAACCCTACCCCAACCCTACCCCTATCCCTCACTGAGATACGCTCCATTGGGCTGCGCTGAAGTGGGTCTGTGCTATGTTGAGCCTTGCTCAAGTGGGGGCATACATGACGAAGTGCTGCTTTGGGGCGCTTTACGTATACATGAGTGATTAGACACCAGGTAGCAGTTTCCGTGGTATTTGAAGAACCCGGTGCTCCAAGGTTTGCAAAAACTATTACATCTAGATTGACAACAGAGAACACACAACGTAAAGGTGCTCAAGGGTTGGACTAGCTCGGTGCCTCAGGAGTTCCTCGCTTTATCGTCTACTAGACTGCAGAAAAATAATTTGCACACTGAATTCACAGTTATACCTCAGCACACGAGTCAGCGGTGTTGATCTATCGTTATTGCCCAACTTCATTTATCCGTCATCAAGAACTTCGTCGTGGAAGTAGAATGATCTCTGCAGGACCTGCTTGATCGACTGAGTCTGGCGCCAGGCGACTTGGTTGTCTTTTGCTGCTGTCTTGTGGTTTGGTTTTTAGCACAGCCTGAATGTTGACACGAGATCACGTGACTATCATTGGAGGGGCAACAAAATAGGGGCAACGATTCCAGCATGCAAAGCTGGTGGGGTGTAGCCCGCAAGTGAAGATCACGTGATCAATCTTGTTCTTAGGCTTGGACTTGGAAGAACGCGAGTCTATGGATTGTACACATGTACAAGATAAAAACAATTAGTTGTGTATGTAATCTCCATTTAGCCATATCAAAGCGACATCATCAGAACTGTTTTCTTTCTTGACATAGGGCCCGCGGCGCTTAATTTTTCAGGCCCGTTTTAACTACGGGGCCCTTCTTTTGGGGTGCCGGGCTTAATTTTAGGGCGGAGCCTAAGATTTCATGCCCTGAACAGCCAGTGCTCAATTTCCTAAACAAGTTTTTGCCACTTAAATTTTGCTCTGAAAAAGTTGGTCTTGTGGTGGATACCGGCATCAGCAACAATTTAACGTAAAGAAAAGAGCTTGGCACTGTGTGTCTACTCTGTTTGCCCCGGAGTTAATTTAGGACGGCGCTTTTCCACACACTCACTTCTGTATGCGGGGCTTATTTCAAGGAGGCGGTAAATTTCGGTGCGGCGCTCAGGAAAGACGGTGTACATCTGATGATGATCTGAACAGCTTGTCACCAGCTAGTGTGTGACTGAGAGTATGCATACATACATGTATACAAGAGAATGGTGAATTGATCAACGAGTTGAAGTTGAGTAGAATACTATTGAAAAATAGAGAGATTGACCACACACGCACACAGAGCAGAAGATAGGACCGGCAGTAAAGAGTGGTGAAACGAGAGTTCCGAGTTCATACAGACGACAAGCGGTCATTCAATAACAGGATATTCGGGGCTTTTATCAGACTGATTGTACATGTAAGGACAAGTTTAGAAAAGCCGGTGAACCGGCTTCATGCATAAACTGTGCTATTTGTTTTATTCACTTTACTCACACACATATGCGGTAGAAAAAGCATCCAGGATACTTGTTGAGCTACAGTCTGGAGAAAGGGTAACGGAAAAACTAATGAAGAGTATAAAGGGTGAGGAGTAGAGAGCAAAATGAGAATAAAAATGCATGTTCAGTTACCCAGGCAAAGATTCACACGGAGTTCTCTTTTAAAGTCTTGGACAGAAGTTTTTTTGCTGGAGAATCAACGGAAGGCTGTTCCACAGGACAATGGTACGGGGAAGAAACTCATGGAAGGATATGACTCGGAAGCTTGGTTTAGCCGAGGGAAAGGATAGTTTTGTTTAGGCAAGTTGTACTGTGTCGTTAGAATAATGGCTTTCGGCAGGAGTGCTGACTCGGATAAGTACGTCGGTGTAATGCTGTGCCGTATCTTGAAAAAGATATGGCAATGTGTGGTACTCAAATCGTCGTTTAAGTGGTGGTAGTGGCATTTGATGTCGTCAACAGAATCTCTTTCATTGAAGTTTGCAGTTTCTCCAACTTTAAGTATTGTCGTGTGCACTTCTCCAACTTTGTTGTGTTGTCCCCACTCCAAAGAGCACTTCCATATTCCTTACGAGGTTGAATATAGCCGGCTTGATATATTTTTCAAATCATATTCTTCAGCCTGAGTGTGAGTTTTCCACAACGTCTGCTGAGGAGACCAACCTGGCGAACACAACTGGTATGAGTTGCCTTAATATGATCTTTCCAAGTAAGGCAGTTGTTATAAATATAGTAACAAGGCCAAGGTGCTTATGGCGATTGCATGTTGGTAAGACTACATTGCTCATGATCACCCGCGGTGTTGCAGCCGGTGGATTAGGCTGTAGGAGTGACTTCTGGGCTGCTGACTGAACTTTTCTACTGGTGATCGTAAAGTGCTCACTTTTGTCTGCATTAAATAGCAGGCCATGTGGAGGCCCAACTCCACGCTCGCTGAAGGTCCAAGGACAAGTATTGGGCAGTTGTCATGCAGTCATTGCCAATAGCGGAATAAGCTGTCGTATCATCAGCGAAGATTGAACACTCTTGAGAAAGGCTCGCCGGTAAATCATTGATAAACACAAGAAACATGCTTGGACCCAGAACTAATTTTGGGCATGGCTGATGAGAATTATTATGTACATATACCATGTACACGTCAAGCGAGTTCGAGAGTTTTTTTCATTCGTTTAGGGCGGCGCTCTACCCAGAAACCATCCACAACTTTTAAGAGTCCCACATGTAGGCTGTGTCGCTGTGAGAGGGCCTCAGCACCGGTGCGGCAAGCACGTAGTGGGCTGCGTCACTGTGGTCACGTCGCGACGTCCAGCAAACCGGCGCGGATTAATATGAGTGTTGCTATAGTTACAAAATGGCGCTGACCAAGCGCAGCTTACAGATCTATAATCATGATATAATTATTATTATAGATCTCGAGAGCTCGTGTGCAACTACGTATCATAGTACATGTACATCTACTATGGTCTTTGTAGCTCAGCCTGCTCTGCATGAAGGATCGATCGCTCCGTGCATGCTGTTTCGTTGAACCTTCGTCGTTGGTTACTGCTTGACTTCAGAACGATTGCTGATTAGCTGTGCGGGGTTGAGTTTGTCTGTCAGAGAAAAAGTAGAGGTAGAAGGAAGCTGAAGAGGTCGTCAGTGTTCTGGAATACAGCCGTGTATCTGCGGAGACTCTGCTTTGCTATTGCTCTTGTAGGCTATGTAAGCGCTTAAATATCGTCATAGTATACAGTCTATGGTGTACCCAACAAGGGTGACGATTTACATGAATGGATATCAGTTCTTCCTACACGGAAGCATCTTGTCCTTGCCGTCGGGCACAGGCACGTTTTAGCCTCCTGCTTTGATTGCAGTAGTGAATTGTTGAACTGTGCGGTCTGCTTAGTCGTCGTTGTCCACGTTATCGGCAGATGTGAATAGCATTTCGCTATGTCGTTATGGAGAGAGAACTACTAGCGGAACCAGACCGGCGTAGTGATGAAACGATTCTTTTCGACTGCGTCTTGTGGAGAGTGATGTGAGCTGTACAATGCTTTTGCCCAACACGCAGTATGCGAAGAACGAGCTGTACGCACAGTACATTGGTAAGTAGATATGTACGTTAAGCAATTGTGAAGAGTTAGTTCAAGGATACGTAGATCGCTATTTACTGTAGAGCATAATTAGCACTGCAGAACAGTTGAAGAAGATCAAGGGTATCAATAAGTAGAGAGAGAGAGAGACTCTCATAAGTGCAAATGTGACGCTGAAACACGTAGCTGTTGGTGCTAGGTCAACTTGTGATGCTAGCTGAATTTGTGACAAGCAAAACAAGAATACATTTTTTATGACTTTAGGAAAAAAGACTTATGAGTAATGACCTTCCAAATAGGATAACTTTTTCAGGAAAACATACTGAAATGTAAATAACGGGAAGATAAATTTTACTTAATGGAAAAGGGAATGTTGAATAAAAACTAACAATAACTGTTATTACTAAAAATCATGCCGAATGACTCCGACCAGCATCTCACAGGGAAGAAGAAAGAATATATTCCTCAACATTAAAAATGACCCACTCTTATCACATATCTCTTACTGACAGAAGGAGAGAAGACCAATTCACAGTTTGCAGATCGAATAAGGACAATTCTAGAAAAGACAAAAATATTGCAACAACAAGTCAAAGTTGAATAGGCTAATTGAAAATAAGTACATGTACCACACCTCAGTTCTCAACAACTTCACGTTCAAAAAAGCCACAAATTGGCAATCCCCCTGGGCAATCAAGTTCATCTGCACCATTGTCTTCAGACTAATCACCAGCTGTGGTTCCTTCATTGGAACATTTTCACAAGATTCACAAGAGAAAGCATCCAAACAGGGATGTACAGCTCACACACGCGAACAACGAGCAGAGGCACACCCACTGTTGCATTTACACGAAACTAAAATGAGTAGCTCATCAGGTGTAGACTGAAGGGTCATCCATTTGATAGATAGAACTCCATCATCTGATAAGTGCCAGCCGCGGCCAGATGGCGAAGTGACATCAGTTTTGGGGTTGCAATGCTCTCAGCCAAATGCCTGCCTGGTAGTTAGCTCTCATCACATGTTGGTAAAGAGCATCCATACTTAAATGAATGCCTCACGTCTCCTGCAGTAAACCCTTGATCTCTGTCCGCTCTCTATCAATCAAAACAGGGGCTTGAAGGACCTTATCACCTTCATAGAGCCTGGCTACTCTCTGGCAATCCACACGCATATCACCAACCTGTTTGACTTCTGCCACACTGAAGGCTTTGGCAATCTGAAGGACATCAACATCATGTTACTGACAACAGAAATCTTTACTAGCCAAATGACTAAATCCTAAGCAACCATTACAGCCCATTTCTTGGCAAGCTGGACTACCAAGTCATGCATGTTGGAGACTTTGCACTTCCCTGGCCATCAGACCATATCAGACAAACACTTGTAAAACTATGAATTATTAACCCAACTCAGGCCCGGTGGGGACTGGGAAGGGATTACCACAGATATTATTGCGCATCTGTGTGTCTGTGAATTCGTCACGGGGGCTGCGATTACAGGGGCTGTGACCCCCCCCCCCAATTATGTAGTTCAAACAGAGTACCCTACTGAGTGCCTACATTCTCTTTTGGCAACTGTCTTGGGTTGGCACATGCCATGTGACAACCCAAGATATTTTGCAAGGCTTTCTTTGCAAGGCTTTTCATTGGGACTGACCAAGTTGTGATGCGTATTGAGCGACGAGCCCGGCGATGCACATGTTGATCTAGGCCTACATGTCATGAATGAGCTGATTCATGATGTAAGCGTGTCAGTCGATATATCTGTCGATTGAAGTTGGGTCGGGCAACTCACCAACCGATGACAAGCGAATCGATCTCATTGTTTGTATGAATCGTCAAAGGGTTATCAAGTTTGCCTGACAAAGATTGGAGCTGACCAACCGAAACATCGCCAAACAAATTTAAATTTGCGCTGGTGAAGAGTGATGTTTTGACAAAATACCAGTATATATACTTATCCAATAAAAGTATGAAGTTTTGGGGCTGGGGAGTGAGGAAGGGTTGTTCTTTGCTGCAGCCGTTCTTTACAGTTGGTGGTGCTTTCTTCTTCGGAAACATGATGTACATGTCATGAGCAAGCTGATTCGTGATGTTTATCTAAATGCGTCAGTCGCTACATCTGTTGATAGAGGTTGGGCCGGGCAACTCACCAACCAATGACAAGTGAATCGATATCATCATTTTCGTGAGTTGTCAAAGGGTTATTATTTGCCTGACAAAGATCGGAGCTGACCGGTCGAAACATTGCCAAACAAATTTAAATTTGCACTGGTGAAGACTGATGTTTTGACAAAATACCGGTATATACTTATCCGATAAAAGTGCTGAGATTTTGAGCTGGGCAGTGAGGAAGGGTTGTTCTTCGCTCAACTGTCCTTTGGTTGTCCTTTCTTCTTCAAATACATGGCTTCCCACACAATAACGTACAAGGCAGTACGGCGTACGTGCATTGTATGCGGTTGGCCATGGTGCCAAGTCCCGTATACGTATTCATGTTTCCTGTACTCATGATACTAGCGTCCACGATGGTCGATCTCTTGACAGTGCTGAAACTGCCAAATTTTTCTTCTGAGTCCTGAGTCTACAATACTTACAAAGGGTGTGCGAGGGTTCCATGCGCCTGCGCCACTTGTTATCAAAGATCCACTGGTTAATAGCTGCTGCAGCCCCATTTAACAGTATACAAATCCTTAATGATTAATATTCACTGATATCTGCCACTTTAAGAGGTTGATAACTTCTCCGTTATGAATCCCTTTTTAGGATTCACTACTCAGCATGGGGCAACAGAAGGGATTCCAAACACTTTATCACCTTCAAACGAAAGAGAAGACTTTGATCAAAAAGAAAGAAAGAGAAGGTAAAATTGGTGAAGAAGAAAATGCAGTCAAGGAGAGGGCTTGAACCAAGACTGCTCGAGCGAAAGCCATGCTCCTAACGACTGCGCCACTTGGAACTGCTTGCCAATAGCCAGTGGCAATTGACTCTAGAGCACTTGCAATCTGTGTCATGCGGTTGCCATGTGCTTTCTTTTGGTATCGAGCTCTTTGAAATCGAGCGAGAAAGAGCTCTTGGGCAGCCATTTAGCTAATCTGGGATAAGCCTCTTATATGACCCTTGGTGTCGGAAATACTGGACCACTGTTGAAAAGTTCCTCTACAGCAATTGCAACCCATGTCACATGGTTGCAGTGTGCTTTCTTTTGGCGGTGGGCTCTTTAAAAATGAGCGAGAATTGAATGGGATATTCGATAAGCACAATATTCACCTGGTGCTCAAGACTATCTGCATATTTGCCTCATTGCGTGTCCCTTGGCGCACTTTGTTCGCCTTGTCATATTTCCCAAGCTGCAAATATCGACTCGGTGAACAACATGCACCTTGGGGCACGCGACTAGGCAAATATCAGCCGATATTCCCTCATGCTCGGTGAATATTGTATACGTATATAAACAAATAAACAATTGATTCGTACACACATTAGTTTGGTTGGCTGTGCACAAAATGGCATCTTTTTTTTAGAATGTTGCATGGTCGGTTTAGGAAGTTTTAGAATGTTTGCTAAGGTTTTTGGCTGATTGTGAGCCCTAGTTTATAGAATTGTTGAGATGTGTATGGTATGCTACGTACATGCAGCTACTCTGTAGGAGTCACACCCTCAGTCATGCAAACACACACTAACACACACCGGATAATTGCTGGAGGATCCCATCCTCAGTCCCAACAGACCTGACTTGGGTAATAATTTATTAACAAAAAACATCTCAAAAGTTGTTAGTGTACACACTACTGGCTTATTTAATCACACCTCTTTTCAGTTTTTTTTTATTTCTACCTATTATATCATGGGCTTTTTTCTGCTTTTTTTTCTTCTGCTTTTCTTCTTTCTCTTCTTCATTTTCTTTGCCTCCTTTTTCTTCCTTTGCTTTCTCTCCATCTTCGAAGTTTTCTCATTTTTGGCGGCACAAGGTATTCAAAAGAGAGAACGACTTTGGAGAAATCACCTTCATTCTCAAAGAAGTTCCCAATAAGAGACATACACACTGAGTGAAGGAGATGTTTTTACTCGTAGTAAACGTTTTGACATTACTACGCTATCTTCAGTTCTAGATCTGCAGTATGAATGAGACTGTACCTTCACAGTCAGATTCAAACTGCAGGTCTAGAAGTGAAGGTGGCATAGTAATGTCGAAACATTTTCTACAAATTAAAACATCTCCTTTACCTGGCATCTCTAATTGTGAACACTAGGTTTTCACTATTTTGTTCATTTAATTGTTTTCTGCTTCAGCCTGTCTCACCAACTCAGCCATAATTTTGACAGCTGTCACTCAACACAACCTCTAGATTGCCTCATTATGGTATACAGACATCACAAATTGACAGCGCTCATCAAGTGAACATTTTGTTCGTCAAAAGATCAGAGCAGAGCTAAAGGTAAGACTGTTTGCCAAAAGGGGCTTGAAGAACTTTTGTAGTTTGACTAGCCTGATGTCTACATGGAGTTTTATAATGCTCTTTCTTGCTCTCTCTCTTTCTCTCTCTGTTGTGTGTCTGTAGAACTTTTGCTCAATCTCACTCTCTCTTTTGTTGATCTCTCCTGCACTTCTTCTGTCTTTTAGATTCTCCAAGTTTTTTTTCTCTTCCTCTGCCTTTCTCTTTCTTGTTCTCTCTCTCTCTCTCTCTCTCTCTCTCTCTCTCTCTCTCCCTCTTCTATCTATGTCCTCTTTCTCTTTCTCTAAGAAGTGTGTGCCTATATCTAACACTGCCTGTCTTTCTCTTTCACGCACACCCTGCTTTGATTTCCGGGAACATCTTCCATGCCCCTTCAGTCTTGAAGAGGATTTCCCACACACCAGTCACAAGAAACATTTTTCCATGAGATGCTATGTCAGAAATGCTTCTGGCATCATCAGTCATAGAATTTAAAGACAGGGGGTACAGAAGACCAGAGATACTTATACTATCGCACTGAGGGTGTAAATGCATGTTACTATAGGTGTCAAAACCGTACAAAATACGTTTCTATGCAGTGTTTTGGGTAATGTATGTATGTGTTGTATCTTGTATGCGTGTACCAACACTTATAAGGTGCATTAATCGTTCTGGGAAAGCACTGTCCCATGCTCTTCCTTCAGGGCAAACAGCTCACCAGCCTGTGTTCCCCCTCTGGGAGCATCCCTGATGGCCCAAAGACCACCTAGGAACTAAAACACGCAACTACAAGTCGACCCCACTAGACAGCTATATAGGAGCCAATACTGATCTAAAGAATGGTATTCCAAACCAGGCTGTGTGCAATGCCATTATCACGATATAATTGAGGTTAACTCACTTGTAAGTGTTTAAACGTTTCTTATGACTGATGAAGCCAGAGGCATTTCTGGCAAAACGTCTGACAGAAAAGTTTGTTTCTTGTGACTGGTGTGTTATGACTACCCAGTCAGAATCTCTCAAGTCCTGCCCTTTCTATCTGTTGCATTCTCGCTTTCTTTCTTACTCTGCTTATGTCTCTGGAAGTTTTTTTGTTGTCTCTCTCACACTTTTCTCTGTCTCTCAATCTCTTTCTCACTATCTTGCAGTCACACTCTCACTTTCTCTCAGCACCTCTCTCTTGTTGTTTCATGTTTCTTTACTTACTTTCTCTCTGTTATTAACTCTCCCTCTCTCTTTGGCTCTCTGTTATAAACTCTCTTCTATGCTATCTTTCGCTGTCTCTCACTCTTTTGCTCTGTCTCTTTTTCATCCTCTCTCTTGCATATTTCCTGGTCTTTCATGTTTTGTCTATTTTTTACGGTCTTTCCTTCCTCTGTATCTCACTCTCTCTCTCTCTACCTTGGTCTCTTCCCTCTCTCTCTGTCTCACTTTCCCTCTTTCTCCTCTCTCTCTCCCATTTTCTCTGTTCCTCTCTCCCTTGTCCACACACATGCTTTCTCCTTCTCTCTCTGTCTTAGTATTTCAACTTTTCTTCCTTTATGCTTATTTTCATTCCTTATTATAGTTGTTTCCTTCTCTCATTGAAGCACACTGTTCATCTGTTTTTCTCTTCTTCTTTATCTTTGTTCTCTGTCTTGTATGCTCTTAGTCTGTCTCTTGAATTCATTCTTATCTCCTTTTGTTCTATCTCCTTTTCCTCTCTTTTGTTCTTCAGTCTTTCCCTGTCTCTCTGTGTGTGATTAGGGAATGTATACATAGACTCTGGTGCGTGGTTAGGGGATGTATAGGTAGACTCTATGCTTGTTTGTGATTGTAGTAATGACACCTACTCTCTTTTTCTCTCTCTGTCTCTGTCTGTCTGTCTGTCTGTCTCTCTCTCTCTCCCCTCTCTCTCTCTCTCTGTTTCTCTTTACTAGTTTATAATGCTCTCTAGTGTGTAGTGTATTAACTTAGTTAGTTGATGACAAACTGTCTAGATCGTCACCACAGATAATTGGTTTCTAAGGGCAATAGCCGGGCTAGACTGTGTGCTGAAAATGTATCTTACTAGCGTAGCTACCCGTGCTTTGCACGGATCATTGAATGTGGATCGTGCACATGATAGCATAGTTACCCCATTATGAGGTCAGCATGACTGTCATAGGGAAGTGAACAGTCGTAGTGGAGCGCTGCGACCAGCCCTCGCGCCTGCTGTAGGGACCTATTCTTCCATCTACCTTCTGTTGGTTGTGCAATTGCTCTTAAAGCACACCGTTCTAGGCGAGCTCACCTTTGTTCCCCACATTCAAGGCTTCGTGCAAGCGTAGTGCTTTCACGATCTGCTTCAAGGCGAGCTTGCCTTTGTTCCTCACCTTCAAGACTTTGTGCAAGTGCAGTGCTTTCACGATGTACTTCAAGGCGCGCTCACCATTGTTCCCCGCACTCAAGACTTCATGCAAGCGCAGTGCTTTCACAATCTACTTCAAGGCGAGCTCTGGACTGGTTGCATTGTGCGGCAGCATTCGCACCCATGTCCTACATTATACATTTGTGAAAGTTGGCAAATGGCACATTTGTTTATGTGTGGTGCGGGATCACAGCTGCGGCAGCATGCAGCACTGTGGCGTTGCATTTTTTTGCGCCCAGCTGTGGCAGCATGCAGCACTGCAACATTGTTGCAGTCAGTTTGTGCCCATTGGCAGCTGTCACGCATTTTCTACATGTAGAGGTGAGAACGTTGTGTTTCAAGGTCTATGAGACTCAACAAATGAAGGAGCACTGGAGTTGGCGACGTAGGCCATGGGAACATGTGCTTGTCAGCGTTTGGAAGGCTGATTTCGGGGTTTTCGAGGGAGGTAGGAAAGTTAAAAGTACGATCAGGACACATCTGAGATGTTGAGGAAGGATCTCGTCTAAGTCTGGTGCGAATCGGTTCAGTCGTTTTTGAACGCATGCATTATACATACACACACACGTGGATAAAAATATATATTAGATTTTCTCTCTCTTAGAGGCTGAAGAAGTCGATAGCTCTTCCTAGGGTAGTCAGTTTGTTTTCTCTCCACTTTTCTCTCGACCTTCCTTGTCACAGTGTGCATTGTGCAAGTCTCACATAACACATCTCCTTGCTGTTTGTTTTTCTCTTCCTCTCATTCTCCCCTCCCCCTTTCTTCTATCTTTCTTTTTCATTCTGCCTTCCTTATTTCTCTCTTTCTCACACTCTTCTGTTTCTTTCACTGCCTTTTGTGGTATTCAGTGAAGAGTTATTCATGTGTTGATTATGAGTATTGACCTATCTGCAAGTGACCACCTTGCTGATGACATTGTTGTTTACAAGTTACTCGCTCACTTTACCTCCAGAACAATTGAGTATTTCTGTTCTTGAATTTCACACAGGATTTGTTGAAAATGAAAACTGATTGAAAATGGCAGCCCACTCTTCAAGATGTTAGCCCACTCTTCAAGAGGTTAGTCTGTGGTTTTTCTTATCTCTCCTCCATCTTCTTTCGTTGTTTCTCCTGTCTATCTCTCTCTGCTTTCCTTCCTCTTCCTTGTCGTTCTCTCTCTCTCTCTGATTTCCTTCCTCTGTGTGTCTTTGTGGCTGGCTCCACATCAGACAGAAGATTTTGTTAGAGATTTTCATACCACAGTGGTGTGTTGTGAGCATCTGGTTTGGTTCAATTTGATTTGTGTGGAAATCACTGACTATGACCAGCACTACAGCTTACAAGAACTAAATCTGCTACAGGTGTTTACTTTGATGTACATTCCCTCAAATATTACAAGCTCCAATGTTGGCTAAAATTCTTCTCCGTCTATCTCTCACCCACTTACCCCTGCTTCGTATAAAACAGGAATCGAATTCCCCCTCCCTAGAGAAAGACATTTTGACATACCTTGTCGCAGCACTCTTTGTCCCCTCTGTGTGTGACTGCCTTTCCCTCTCCGTCATTCTCTCTCTTTATCTCTCTGTCTCTAATTTTCTCTCATTCTCTTGCCATCTCTGTTTTCCCCTTGCTCTCTCTTTCTTTCCTTCTCTTTGCCTGTCTCTCTATCTCACTCTCTGTCACACTCCCTCTCCGTCACTATCTCTCTCTCACTCTCCATTTCTCTGTCTTTCTCACTTGCTCTCTCTCTCACACTCCCTCTCTGTCACTCTCTCTCCCTCACTCCATTTCTCTGTCTTTCTCACTTGCTCTCTCTCTCACACACTCCCCCTCCATCACTGTCTCTCTCTCTCACACTCTGCATTTCTATGTCTTTTTTTCTCTCTTGCTTTCTTCTCCCTTTCTCTTTCATGCATTTGCAGGTTGTGTTAAAAGGATTTGGAAATGTGACATTTTTTCCTAATTTTCAATTTCCAGTCATTACACTTTTTGGTCATTGTTTTTATTAATTCTTGTTTGTTGTAAAGAGGACACCAATGTGTGCATTGAAGTGTCAGACATTGTCACCAGCTTACTTTACCACAGCCAACATCTAACCGCTCACACACCTCAGCGTATTCAGGTGTGTGTAGGTAGACTGTGTATAGGTTGTGTATGTGTGATTGTGGTATGTATAGGCAGACTGTGTATAAGTTGTGTATGTGTGATTATGGTATGTATAGGTAGACTGTGTATAGGTTGTGTATGTGTGATTGTGGTATGTATAGGTAGACTGTGTATAGGTTGT
>JAOWAW010101151.1:0-15414 GCA_028565695.1 Nicola tetela
CACGCCATGGCTCCATCGGCAGCTCCGAAATCACAATAGGTGAATGTGCCAGAGTTCGCCCGAGCTACGGCAGCTGCCAGCTCGCACAGCTTTGGTTTGGTGTAAAGAACTCTCGAATTGCCGGTAGCGCTCATCTGGCCATAGCGACCTTCCTTCTCCATAACCGTGATCGGATGGTCGGACATGTTGGCGTACCGGTCTAACTTCCACCGCACGTTTTATTACAGACAGTTTCCTCTTACTTTGAGGTGAAAATTTCCGGCGTGAGTAGAAGAGCGGGTTTTCTCAGGTGCAGTTCTGTTACTGTTACATACATGCTGGATGAAAATTTCTACGTTGAAGGACACTGAGCGCCAGATGCAGAGCCTAACTACTGCAGTAGTACTACAGTGACCCCTCGCTTATCCGACCCTCGGTTATATCCGACACCTCGCTCGCTTATCCGGAGCGCGGCGAACGCCGGGAAATTTTCCGCTCCGACCGTCAGTCGTCAGAGGCCGCACCGGAGCTCACAGAACACGACGCCAAATGTATCGTAGATCTATGGAGTACAGTGGGATCCCACGGTTGTTTCTACACTGTGTGTGCAAGACGCTGATCAATCTAATCGTCGGGAGTCCCATCAGGTGAGCGCTCATGTTTAGCCTAGCGCGCGCGTGATCAAATCGTGGGCATGGCATCCGGCCCACTGTTTTGTATAGGAAGAGAAAAAAAAAAATTGAGGCATCGGACCTTGAGCGGACGACTGAGCAAGATGACTAGCGCTTGTTGAGCCCGTCATTTGGGTGTTTGAAGCGTTCTTCTAGGCCAAATACTCGCGGAGAACAGGAAATTCACCTTTTTCCAACATCTAGTCGTTGCTTTTGTTCTTGGATTAGCAAGAGGAGGAAGACGAAGGCGTTGTGGCGTTTCTACTGCGACTGCTGAACCTCTGGCTTCGTCTAGGAGTCGAAGACCACATGTTCGCCCCTTGTCGTCGCTGAGCAGGTGAGATTTTTGCGAAGAGAGTCGTCTGAGAAGTGTTTTTCTTGTGGCTTCTGGCCCAAGGAAGAGCTTTCTTCCTCAAGCGGAGAAGGCGATTCCTTTGAATTTCTATCGGAGAACCAACGTAATTGTATAATCTAAACTTTGCCTGTTGCCTCTTTTCACGTTTGAGACATAGAAGGTTAACGTGGCAAATGTGCATGGGTGTCTAATCTGTACTCAATGATGTGCTGTTTATCTAGTTGTTGTTTTGTTGCCTTCCCTACCTTAGTTATAGCGTGCTTGGTACAGATCGCGCCAAAGAGAAAAGATAACCTAAACAGAGATCCGCAAGGATTTAGGCAAACAAATTATAGACAGTCCGTGAGCATTTAAAGGGCAATTGAGTATTCAGAGGAGCCTCTGCAGACTATGGTCTCACATCTGGATGAAGGGTGAAGGGTTTGTTAGTTTTAATCAGCGTCAAGTTTCTCGGCAACCGCTCGGAGAACCACGAAGAAAATGTCGATGTTGAAAGAGCACTTGGTATAGTTTTTCGGGGTGCAAAGATTTTGTTCATATGAAATGTTTGAAGTTCTGAGAATGGACAGGAAACATCATGGTCAGTCAGGAAAAAATACAGGGTTTAGTGTACTGGATAATTTGATATGGTTATATACCAAGGAGGACTTTTAATCGCTACATACTTACAAAGGAATTATGCACAAAATGGAAAAATATCTAAGGGAAATGGTTGAATGCAGGAGAGGACTCTTAACTGTACACAGAAACAAAATTTACAATTAATATAATACAAATAGATTTAAGTGTATTTATCAAAGAAGAATATTATTTACAAAGAGGAAACATGTTTGTATTACAATGGCACATTGGTCATTCAGTGGCCAGTTACACACATTATCTGCTCTTTGTTGGGTGGCGGAAGGGTAGCGTAGTTGCACTAGATACCCACTGACTTTGAGCAAGTAAAGCCATGTGCTGCCCTGGCTCATGAACCAAGGCATACTGCCTTGCCTTACAATTAAGAAATGGATGTATGGCTTCAATTAGCTGCACTGTTTCCAGGCCTACAGAGCCTTGCAGCTCAGCCTTCAGCCCAAAATGATGTGACAGCAAGTGCAGCTTGGGTTTTACACTTGCATGAGGATACCTCACTGGAAGGTAGCACCCTAAACTATGGCAGCGCACCTTCAGAAAGGCTACCTCATACATGCATAGAGGCTGGTTCGCAGTTGCCAACTTATATACAGACGCTAGTTTCCCAAACAGTGTGATGATTCCTTGACGCCGAACGTGGCTCCCAAATACAGCAACACTGCCATCAGGTACTCGAAGACATTTTGGACATATGGCCTCAGTGGGTGCCATGTAGTCCTGCTCTTGCAAGAGTTTGTTTACATCATTGCCCAGCAGAGCCCCTCCGTGGTAGGCACACCTTGTGATGTTTAGAGATTTGAGCACTTGCTCTAGGTGCTCCAGGAATGGACCCCTGGCCGCTTTCAGCTCCTGTTGCACTTGCTCCAGCTTCTTCTCTGCTACTTTCTCAGCACTAATAGCCCTCTTGATTTTTTTCTTGTGCTGATTTCAGCTTTCTTTCCAGCTTCTTGTGTTGCTGATGAATGCCTCTGTCTTTGTTGCAGTATGGTTGGTGGCCTAATACTTCAGCATTGGCATTCTCATAGTCTTGCAGATGCTCCTTGGCCTCTTCTTCAGCACAGTACTCATCAGCAACTGCTTCTTGTGCAATGAGAATACCCTTTTGATTGTCCTCTTGCTGAGAAAGGAGGTTCAGCAACTTTTTGGAAGCTTCACCATGACAATTTTTCACCTGTTTATCCAGGGTGGCAGCCTTATTCTCAAGGAGCCTCAGTGCTTGGTCAGCCAAGCCGAGAAAGACATGTAAGGGTGTGTACGACAGTTTCTCAATCACACAGCCATTGCCTGGAATCAGCAGTGGATGAGCGCAGTTGTTATAATCTACTACTTTCGTGATTGGCGCTCCTGCTCCAGCGAATTGTGCACTGTCACGACGAATGCCCTCCAGTGTTCACAACTGGAAATCCAAAGCATCTTTACCAAGATACCTGTACCGCATTGGAGTGACCGGCGCATGAGGTATGCCTTTTGCCAAATCTGATTGGGTGGCATGGCAGAAATTGCAAAAGAAATGACCCTTTGGCCCAGTCAGGCCCAGCAGTGCAGCTTCTGACAGCCAGTCACCTCCACCAATTACTTCGCAGCTGCTGACATACAGCAGCTCAGCTCTGCATGGCTGTATTGCATTTCTGCATAATCTGCAGCTGCCACTGATGGTTTTGTTTTGGCTGGAGAATGTTATTCCCAAAATATCCAGCTGCTTGATGCTTTTGCCGTGAGATGATGAACGTTGATGAATCGCTGGCAATCACTGGTGAATGTTGGGAACTTCGATGCATGGTGCAGGGAGCGGAAACATACGTCTTCTGCTGCTGTATAAAGGCCTGTCAGCACAGGCTCAAACACTGTCTGGATATTCTGGTAGGAGTCCCTACCACCAGGAAAGAATGCAATAAGACGTGCAGTGCTCGTAGTGTGCCGGCTGGTGGAGTTTAGAACTTGCAGCATCAGTTTTGTGGAGCAGCCCCCTTTATCAAGCGGTGCCATTAGTTGAAGCTCACCCAAAGAACAGCAAGATAGATGCTCAAGCTGATGGCTGGCAGCAAGGGATTGAACTGTGCTCTTCAACACGTGGGCAACATCAATGACACGAAGAAAATGCACAGTTTCGTTTTCGTCATTACAGAAGGAGCCACACTCATAGGTGAATGACAGCTCAGCTCTCTTTTGGCGAATTGCTGCCAAAGACGAAAAAGGGTCAACTCCGAACAATTCTTGAAACATTCGTTTTGTGATAGAAATGGTGTTCAGTGGTACCTCAGTACTCAGTGCAGCCATCTGGTCAAGCTGAAACTTTGCAAAGATTTTGATACCAGCTCTGTTTGCTGCAACAACAAACGTGGCTTTATCACGACGGATAAGGTCCGCTTGTTGGGCAATCACCCCTTTGTGAGCTGGTGACAAGCTGGAGCCTTCAGATACATTTTGGATGACTTTTTCAAACTGGCGGCTTCGCTGTCTTCATGCTCTACAGCTTGTCTGATTGGTTGGTTTTTCAGCGGTTGTTATCTTCATGAGTGTGACCGGTCGACCTCTTTCGCCCCTGGCTAGGATTACCCCATCATCAGATTGCTGCAGTTTTGCTTGAACAATGCTGTGGAAAAGCTCTTCGTGCTGCTTGTTGATAGGACCCTCTGTATGCTGCAAAGCTGTTGTGAGAGAAAGGCTGTTACTTAGCTCCTGCAACTCAGCTCTCAATTGTTTGAGCTTGTTGGTAAGTACAAAGACAGCATTCTGGGTCTCTCTTAGCTCATGAGTGGTCGCTACCAGGACCATTTGCTGTTTCTTGCTGCTGAGCAATTTTTGTCGTACACCATCCGGCTCACTTGCTGGTTCATTTGTTCTTCACTTGTACCCTTGCAGCTCAGAATGTGCTGCAGCTGCAGTGGCATGGCCATGGCTGTGTACTGCCCAGAGACTCTGATAGATTGAGGAATTGTAGACTTGCTTCTGTGACACACTGAAATCATGATAGCACAGGCTTTGCCACACACTTGAACTATGGTGAATGAATTTGTTGAATGACCTGTTGGATAGGCAGGTGTCATTTCAGATTTCCAGTGTATATGTATGGTTTCATAGCTGAGACCAAGGTCATGAATGGCTGCATTACAACCCTCACCGCTGCACAGCTTGTGTTGTGATGCAGCTGGTCATGACTGAGTGTCAAGGCTATGAATTTGTTTCTCACAGCCTTGTCAAAACCTTGAAGTGTGTGGGTAGGGGATTGTGATTAGCAGATGCTGCGTGGGTAAAGGTTGTGATTGGCAGATGGTGCGTGGGTACTCCCTTGTCTTTCTTATGATTAATGAAGCCAGAGGCATTTCTGGCGAAATGTCTAATGAAAAAAAGTTGCATGTGACTAATGTGCTTTGAAATCCTCTTCATGTCATGACTACCCATTCAGGATTTCTCATGTCCTATGCTAGAATCTGCTTGTATTGATGCTCTGTGAATGCAGCTCTCTACAATTAGAAGCATCTGTCTCTGAAAAAATATTTGTGTGACTGATTCCATTGCAGCTGGGTAACAATAGACCTGCCTGTGTGGCAATTAATGCTAATTTGGTACAAACCTCTTCTGAAAATGTGGCCTGTATTTATCATGCTAGGGCGGAAATTTTGTAAAATGTATATAAATGTATACATACATAGTATGCATGTTGTATACAGGGATGTTTGTGTAATTATGTAATTTAATACTAGTATGTGTACATGTGCAACTAGCCAAGGACAAGTGTTAACTTGCCTGTTTGTTGATGACAAGGCCAGTGTGTCTTGAACGGAAAGGAAGTGCAATATTAGTAACAGGCACTCTTCTGGCAGGTCCTGAAGATACAAAGGACTATTCACCTGTATACAAGTGACAAGCATTTTCTGTACACCCTGGTAGCAAGTTATGATCTAAAAAATTGGCTCATCACAAGTGCACTGAGTGGCGACCAAGGGAAGGTCTAACAGTGACTCTCAGAGCACGGCAAAACGTATCGCTTCTTTTTGCTGTCTACAAGGCCAGAACGAAAATCGAGCGCACCAGGAACGAAGCATGTACTAGTACTTTCGTTTTCTGACCGCAGACATTTCAGGCGACATGCTGTGCAAAGCTTTCCAGACTTCCCGACAGCTTCGGGACCAAATACAGTACGAAAGCGCACCTCGTACGATACAGAGGGTCGAAAGGAGCTGCTACTGGTAGTACCGCAGATACAACACTTCCCACGTGCCACCATCTCAACTCTGACCGCAGAGGAGGAGGACACAGGTGGGATCCGTTGAAGAGGAGAACAAAAGACTGTGACTACGAAACCGCTAGCCAGCCATGCCAGCGCATGAATAGGGGACGTAGGACAACCACTTGTCAGACAGAGGCACAAGTGTGAGCGTAGCCCGCGAAAGCGGTCTTTCTCTCGAGCTCTCCGCCGACATTCATTTGGTTGTTCGAGCGCTGGGGACTCTGCACAACCACGCGCTACGTGACGCTTTGAATTTCGCGCCGTCTTACCTGTGACGTCATTAGATTGCCGGCAAGAACGGCTGTGGATCGATATCAGTACCACAGTGTTCGTCTTGAAAGAAGCTTTCCAACCGTACGCAACTTGTCAAGACTGCGGTCGTCTTTCTTTCTTTCTTTGGACAACCTCAAATCGTGCTTTAGTTTTTGGGTCGCTTTGCGGAGAAACTGCCTGTTTGCTGAAAACTGAAGGACTGCCCCTACAAGAACTCGCCTTCTGCTCAACGTGAGCGACCATCGTCGGCTTTTGCATCGGTCTAGATGCGAGGAGCAGATGTCCAACCAGGTGATCGGCGGATGTTTTGGCTCAAAATGACCTTCGTTTGGTCTTGGAGGAGAAGATGGGTATTGTGAGCCGTGCTGTACTTTCTCTTCTCAAAAGTTCTGTTAGGGCGACTCGTTGAAGATAATTCTTCTTATATCGCAAGAGGTTTTCTCCACGGGAGAACTTTTAATGGAGTGCGCATACGCCTTACGGCAGCATGGTGCTGATGTATAAGCAAGTTTACCATGCAGAGCGCCAGGTTTGGAGCTCTATCGCAGAAACCAGGGACTGCCCCAGTCTGCTGTTTTGAACAGAGGCTTGTCTTAAGCATTACGAAGGTATGTGCCAATTTTCAGCTTTGGAGCTGATGTCCTAGTTTCCGAAATTCTAGCGAGTTTGAGGGGACTCCAGTTGCTGCATGCCTGTGTGTGCGTGTGTGTGTGTGTGTGTGTGTGTGTGTGTGTCACACATGTTAGAGTGTACCTTCAAATCTAGACCTTCAACCAGTTAGGTCCGTCCTTTAAACTTATTTATGCCAATATAGGAAGTATCTTTCAGTATGTCTCCTGTTTTAATGTGTGGCCGGACCTGGTTGGATTTTCACCATGTTTTCTTGAAGATGTTATGACTAAGAAGTGACACTTCTCGCAACGATGCCTGCATTTTTTATCTCAATCATTTGCTTCATCTTTTTAGTTTTCAAAACTAAACTTTGAGAAAAATAGGCAAATAAATAGGTAGAAGTTTTTAATTTTATATGAAATGAAATAGATAAGTAGATGACTCGAATAAGTAGATATTTTGCACATGTTACTACAATTTTTGCATAACTCAGAATCAGTTGCTGGTCTAACTTTCGAATTCCTGTTTGTTTGTTTTTCTGTGCTGCTGCTGATAGAGGTCAGGGATTTTGCTGTCACTTTGCAACCAATGAGCCTGAACAATGTAGCTCATCTTCTGCTCAATGTTTTGCACTGTGGCAGCTGCTCGCTCATAACAAGCACAAAGTGGATGAATAGATGCTGCCACATGCTCTGCTTCCATTCCAACAGTGCCAAGTCTTTCCTTCTCAAGTATAGGGGTCAACCGCAAGTAGGACTCTCCTTTTAAGTTGCTGTTTGGAAGTTGACAAGAAACCAGTTACCATAGCTGTAGAAAGAATGCATATTATCTCCACTTCATGACACCATAGCTTTTGACTTTATCCATAAGGCACATAAGTAACTTAGCATTGTGAAGACTTTTTGCAAAGGGTGAAAATCTTCTATTCCAGTGCAAACAAGCCATATGTACTTAATGTGATTACACTGTCTCTCCTGTGGTGTATGTGCTGGCGAGGAATGACCTTAAATACTTCATTTTGTAGAGGTGTTAATGGTGCAGGTGATGGTCTAATTAAGTGAGATAGAGTGCTTTATAGTGCAGCTAGCTGAGACTGTGTGGCACCAAGCTGGTCTTGCAGTGTTGCAGCTTTCCTCATTGGGTCAGTATTAATAGATAAAGGAACCTGCAGTTGGTTGTGAAGCGACCCAGCGTGGGTGAAAATACTGACCGTGTGTCTTTGAACTGCAGGCAATGTCAACATGTAGATGGACTTGGCAGTTTCTGGTATTACAATATGTGTGAATGGGGCGTCTGCACGAATCACAGACGAAGTTTTCCGGCTTGAACTTCTGGCTGAAACACTCGCTGACCAACACAGAACGAAGACAATAGGACGACACTTCCCACGAATTCCACGGCGGCAGGCCGCGCACGCTGACACCTACCGGCGGCAGGCCGCGCACGCTGACACCTACCGGCGGCAATAAAATTTGTGAAAACCACAACTTGGCAAAGCACGCGGTAACAAGTGCTCGAAAGAACTTGAAGACAAATTTGAAAGAAGCTAGCTTTCCACATACATGTACATGTAAGCCTACATTTTCAGCAAGAGTACTATCAACTTCCACGCTTTCGGCTCGTTGCAGTATCAAAGTATCGTAGCTATGGAGGTCTACTGAATATCTCGGTTGGTGCGCTCAGCTCAGACTGGACGTTCCGTGGCTCCGGCCGGGTGCGCGCGTGTGCTCTTTCGAGCGTGAGGTCTCGATCTTATGAATAATTAATTTTCTTTAGTTCACCGATCAAACGCTTGTGAGTCACTCAGCTGTGATATAGATGTACAACACCCCCTTGCATGAAGCGTGGCCTACGCTAAGATCTAGGAACATCAGGGAGTCACATGTTCGTCTAGATCTGTCGTCGATTCGAGTCTTTCCTTTCTTTTGAACTATTTTACTAAGGCGTCGTCTGTCGGTTTATCATCCTCCAGCGCTAACGCCAGCTAGCACAACGACTCGCTATACTGAATCATGGCTGATGATCAAGCAGGTACGTTGAAGTAGTGAGCGATACTATGCAGCACAGTTGTCCTCAGCTCGCTGAGAGTGCCTCTTTTGCGTTGACAATATTGACGCTGTTGCAATTCATTGCTTGCTGAATCCCCTAACTACACGGAGAAGTCTTTCTCCTTTAACACACTGTGTAGACGTTCTTCACGTTTTGACTGCCATCGTGGTCACTTTTCAGTGTTTTGTGAATAAAAATCTGTGCTTGGTTAACGGGTATGAACGATTGATTTCAGATACTATGTGTCAGCACCAACCTTTCAGCGTAACTTTAATTTAGCGCTTCTGGCCTGATCCTGGAAATATACAAAAAATCTAACTTCTCGCCGGCTGAGCGCAGCGAAATTAAGAGAGAAGTGTTTTCTCGCGCAACGCCTAGCGCGGTACAAACATTGTATCACTATTGTGGATACTCATGTACACACAGTTTTCTGGCTTGTCCACTTTTTCGAGTTCTCACACAGGTTACTACTGGTTAACATGTTCAAAGCAGACCCCTGTCATATCTACAAACCATTCGTGGTTTGCCACTTGCTCAGTGCATATTAGCCCACCCACCCTGTTCCTATGTGATTTTTCTTGTTTTGCATTGGTTTGCGCTGTACAAAATACCCTGGAAATGTTCAATATACTGTGGTTTGCGCGTGAGCATATACTGGCACAACCACCACCAACCTGTACAATGTTGTCAGGTGTTTGAGTGAGTGAGACACAACATGCTGTTGAAATTTTCTAGAATTATGGTTTATGTTATAAAGATGCAGAACTGCCAGCCAGTGTTGGAAAATTGCACTTCATTGAATGCTGGTAAACAGCAGAGTAAATGGCATTAACTTTGCTTCATGATCAGGCATAATGGTATGCAACCGTTGGCATGTACCGTGAGATCAAACGAGAGATTTGTAACAACAATGTCACCTTTACAGTACTAGATCTGTTGTCACTTTTATGGCTGGAAAGTTCACAACCCTTGGATCATGTATTTCAGACAGTATGATAGATTTTGAATATAGTTTAGATGGATTGCTATTGTACGTATACATGCATGTGTCTGTGTATGGCATGTATGTGTGTATGTGTATAGGTGTATATTTTGTGTGTGCCTGCATGTATGTGTCAATTCCTGTAGTTGTCAGTCTTCTTCTCCATCTCTATAAATTCACTGTGCATGCTCTTTGTTGTTTTCTACTTCAAGTTGTCAACTCTTCGCAAAAAGAGAGAGATGCACACAGAGGGAAAGAAAGGGATACCTGTAGAAAGAAAAATGGAAAGGGAAGTGTATAGGGTGACTGGCCAGTAGTTAGCTCGTTCGTGCATGACTCACCAACATGGTAAGTTGGGAGAACTTTAGCAGACCTTAATGGAGTAGACTGAACTGGCAACAGAGTTGTGGATGTGGCTACATCTCCACCCTCTGGTTTAGACGGTCCACACGGCTGTGCTCTTGGGGCAGGATCAGGCTGATAGACATAAGGCCAACTGCAAAACTGAAGAAGTGTTGTTGATGCTGGCGCATGCAGGCCTTGTGACTTCTTTTTGTAAAATTTTTGTACTTTTTTGGCAAATTTTGTTGTTGCAATAGATGGATGTTTGTTGTTTTTGCTTGCTGAAAATGTCATCATGATGGTGCTCACTTAATCTTTCTTGCTGTTCTAAATTAAGGTGAGAGTGAGGGCAGTGAGCAGAATGATATGTACCAACTACTGGAACGGCATCATGTGCGTGTTAGTGTGGTTGTCCAGTTCATGAACAGTCTGTCACTGGCTGATCAACTGCGCAACAAGCATGTCATCTCAACATTTGAGTATCGGGAGCTGATGGACTACGGCAGTAAGCGATCAATGCACCATGCGAACCGCCATCTTCTCACATGTCTGAACTCAAAGGTGTGTGACAAACAGAAGATGTTTGTGGAGATTCTTTTACACAATCAGCGCCATCTGGTTGATGCTTCAGAAGATTATTTACGCAGCTTGGCACGCCAAGGTGAGTGTGTTAACTTCTCTTAATTTGCCAGACTCTGCCGTTGTTCTGAATATACTGAATAAGGTGGACTCTGTTGTAATATTTTACTGGCAGCCACCATTGCAATCATATCTGACCAAGTGTGGCTGAGGTGCTGCTCCCTATAAAATAAAATTTAATTATCTATTCGTCGTTAGTCATGATTATAGGCAATCACATACATTCGTGTATGATGTATTCAAGAATAGAGAAATGGCTGAGCACTGGCCAAGTGGTTGGGAGGTTATCATTGTGGAGTTTTGGCTGAGCTAGGTGATGGTGCCTCAGGTTCGACTTCGGCTTTCATCCTCTTCTTTCTTCTCATTTGAATGACACATTCAAGTAGACAAAGTTATTACAAGACACGAGAGTGAGTAGAAAGGATGGATCACGAGATGTTTCAGCATCTACACTGTCTTTGGTTCTTTAAACTGCTTTAACAAAAAACATGTACAGAACTAGCTCTAGGTTTCGAATATGTCCAATACTTTGTGGCATTATAAGTGTGTGTCCACTATATAGTGGTATTATGAGTGTGTGTCCAATATACATAGGCCCCATAGCCGGCCACGGCCTTATAGCTGGCGGCAATGCCTTATAAAGCTATCCACCATGGCAAGGGTACACAGACAGAAAGGCTAATCTTTGAACCACAATCGTACTTGTGTCACTACGCTGTGACCGGAACTGATCTGTACACCATATTAATTAATCTGCTGTTGTTAGCAATACCACCATGGTAGGGGAACTACATCTGCCACCTAGAGTTTGGGTAAGTGGCCTTGATTGTCTTTCTCATCAAACTGGTCTTTGGGATGGAGGCCTGCTTCAAACAAAGTGAACACTTCACATGCTCCTTGAACAGCAGCTGTAATGTCTCCCACACAGCGGGATAGTACTTCATCCGCAGGGAATCATAGCAGGCTTCAAACTGTCAATGGTCATGCTAATGGGAGGAAAGGGGGGAGGATGGCTTGGATGAGCTGTTCCCTTGTTAAACATTGCCTATGCAAGATGTTCACTTCCGAAGATTGATAAAAAATTCCATCGTCTTCTTCACCGTAAACAAAAATTTTCCAGCACTTGCTTCACTCTCTGATCAGATAAGTTGACTTCAGTAAGCTCTTGTTTAATTCTCTTTGCTCCCCAAGCACTGTGTTTGACCTTTTCTTTGCACACGGAAGCAATGTCACTGTACTCTGCCCAGAACCTCTCAGCCCCACAGTCTTTTGTTTTGCTAACAGCTCTAGCTCTATCTGCAGTGATGCCTATACGGAAGCTGTCCCCAGGAATGGTTTCAGCCATCCTCTGTCGATCTTTACCTCTTGAGAACTACCCACATGGAAAGAATGACTGTCTAGACGGGTGTTTGTTGATGGAAATGATGATCAAAGCATTTCCAGCGACACAGATTAGTATGGTGCATCAGTTCGGGTGCTTAGTGATACAAAGTACAATTACGGTTCAAAGGTTAAGATTCCTTTCTGCGTACCATTGCCATGGTGGATGGCTATATAAGGCGTTGTGGCCAGCTGTAGGGCCGCAGCTGGCTATAGAGCTTCGACCGGCTATAGGGGCCAACATATATACTGGTAATATAGGTGTGTGTCCAATATATAGTGGTATTATGAGTGTGTGTCCAATATATAACTGGTTTTCTCCCACAATTCACCTACACATACACACCTCCACACCTCACTTTTAACCCTTTACCAGCCATACATGGCCCAATACGTCGTTCACAACGTATTCACAAATCCAGTGCTGCGTTATACACTGTGAGACTATCAAAGCCTATCTGAACAATGTGTGACGTCTAGATGTTGCCATAGAAGTGAAGAAAATGGGGCACACTGGGCAACAGTGACTATGTTGAGTGCTCATGAGGCATACTTCGTGCGGCCCAATCAAAATGTATGTATACATAACGGCAAATAGCGCAGTGTACTAGCTTCACTGTTCTTGCTGACTCGTTGAGTCGATGGCTTTGTTCAGTGAGTTGCTGCGCCACCTCATTGGCCTGGTACGAATGAGCTTTGCCATTTGGATGTTTGGCAATGAAGTGGAAATGAAAAATGTTGAGAATGAGGTTGTTGGTGCATTGGAGACATTGCTGGAAGTCTGACAAGGTGCTTGTCATCCCAGTCTTCAATCCTGGGAAAGAGAATGTCAACTTCTTGCTGGGCAGCTGTTTTCCCTTGGAGGAGCAGTTGAGCGACTGTTGGCACAGATGAATGACACTATTGTGAGATGGCCAAGGCTAAAAGTTTTGAAAGCTGGTTGAAAGGCAGATATCAAGTTAACAGCTATGAAGAAGTTGTGGGGTATTCTTGAGCCTGAGCTTGTAACTGCTGGAGGGAAGATTGTGCATGGAAATGGGAGAGTGAGGGTAGTGTTTTGTGAGAGAGAGTGCTTACTTCTGATGTTGTTTGTTGAGGGTCTTGTGAGTGGTGGTTCTGCTGTTATTGGCTTCAGTGGTGCTCCTCTTCATCGTTTCTTTCCCTGTGGTAGTCATTGTGATGTATTAGTCAGTGTAGAGCATCCATTCATCTTTCTGTTTTCAGAAGATTGAGAAGAACTTTGTGTTGCATATGAAGGAGAATGTGTGAATGTGGCTGATGTTGTGGTGTCTCAATAGTCGAGAATCCTCCACAGCTTTCTTGCTCAAGAATGTCCCCCCTCCTGCTTCTCTGGAGCTGCCAGTGATGTCAATATCGCATTGTCTGATTGTGCCCACATCCCTCTTTGTGGAAACCAGCCGTGAACACAGGTGAGTAACACATCCAAGCTCTAACAGAGAATGTTGATTTTTTTAATTACATGTACTTAAAGCATGCGTCTGTCTCTTTTCCTTTCTCCTGTCAATATATGCATATTTTCCGAACAAGTGCAACGCTATTATCTGATAATGGTTGTTAAACAATTGAAACTGTCATGACATTTTTTTGAAGGAAAATATAAATAAATTTGTGTCCATTGTTAAGAATTTATCTCTTCTTTTACTTTGGTGACTTGATGGTGTACATTTATTTGTTGCAATTCAGCCAATCTATGTGGAGGGAACAAAAATTGGCTGAAGGCGCTCATTCATCAGTCCACGAGACATGCTTTCTCCAACATCTTGATGATTGTCACTGCCACATTGCCCACATGTCGCCAATTAAATTTGTTGCTCTGCATCACAGTTGCAAAGTGAACCATCTTCAACTCCCTTCAGGCAGTACTGCTCATGACCTTTGTGGTAATCAGCAAACAGCGGATCACACTTCTGCACCACACAGTGGACATGTACTCATGGATGAACAGCATCTGCCAACGCTCGCTGTGCAAGCTGTTTGAGAAGAATTGCTTCGCTGTCTGCACCTTTGCCTTTCTGCCTTATGCTGTATAGAGGCCAAGGCCATACCCAAACTCATCTACAAGTTCCTGCGCGTGCGAGGGCACAACATATCTTAGAACCCAAACCCTTGGTGTGACTGCACCTGGAAAACAAAGCTGTAGTCTGTTGAAGACCACTGTGCAGTGATGGTGCAAGTCATGGACCTCATCTGGTGTTATCCTGTACCTAGCTATTGAAAAGTGCGGTGGCATCACGCAAATGCTGCAGCATGCACAGGAAGATGTGTGCTCTCATACATGCCTGTGTACTTTGGCCTTCTATCCACAGCGGCTCAACAAGCCGATGGATGTTTTGACAGCACATGCGACTTTCCCATCCACGAAAGTGGAAGTGCTTGTGCATCATGCTGTCTGGCTTGCCATCATCAAGCCACTGTTGGGTCTTTTTCCACAGCACGTTGAGCTTCATCTTCTGCTTCAGGGTCTGCAGAAGCCTCGCAATTGGACTGCCAGGTGGAATGTTGCTGCTGTTCAGTCTTTGTGGCAGGTTGGACAATGATTGTTTGACTTAGAAGCAGTTCAAAAACCAGCTGCCACACGTTCATGATGCGGAGAGGTTCTGCTTTTGCAAGCGTCACTAGCTTTCCAAGAGGTGGCATTACTTCTTGGTGAGTACACAGCTGCATAGATATGTAGTCCAAAACTTTTGTCCTGTTAGCTGGTGTGTCTGCACTGCCTCGCAGTGATGCCTTGAACTGTGCAACTTCTGTTGCAGCCTGGACACAATCCTCCCATGTCCATAGTTGCTAGCGTGGGTGTGGTCCACTAGAAGCATATGGTTTTCCAAGAACACCGTCCTCACATTTTTCACTACGCAAAACATTTGCAATGATGTGAAATAGCGAGCACTGTTGCCCAGCTCACCTGTGTACTTTGCCAGCCACTTCATGTCCACAGGCATCAACTTGCACAAAAAAGTGTGCATGATGCCTGCAATCATGGTTTCTTGGCTCTCCAGCTCCTCAGCTTCCTTGAGCAACTGGCTGGCATACTTTAGCGGAACAGGATCGCTCTCCACATCCAGCAGCCAAAAAAAGAAAGTTGTTGTGTGGACTCCCCACATGGCGGCCACGGTTTAGGAGACTCAGACACCAAAGAGTCATGTCTTCTTCTGCTTGGCCTGTTGGTGCTCCATCTCCACCAATGGCATGAAAAAATATCCCCTCTTGGTGACCAAACCAAACGAGAGTTTCGGACATTCTCTGG